>OX031014.1:57990626-58240626 GCA_943736025.1 Tenthredo mesomela
GAACAACCGGTTACACAATAATAAACTGCATTATATATATATGCATTTTTCTTTCTTTCTTTCTTTCTTTCTTTCTTTCTTTCTTTCTCTCTTTCTCTCTTTCTCATTTTCTTTCTTTCATTCTTTCTTTTTTTTCTTTGTCTTTATTTTTCATCTGTACGAGCAGAGAGAAGGCTTAAGATTTAAATTATCGAGTCATCCACGCGCGGTTTTAATATTTAAAATGTATTTAATTCGTTGAACGTTGTACGTGTGATAGGAATTTTCCCAAAATTGAAAAAAAAAAAAAAAAAATTACAAAAATTGAAAAAAAAAAAAAAAAAAAAAAAAAAATTACAAAAAGTTTATCTATTCGTACTTAGATAAATTTTTAGAGACTTTATATTATAGATCGTAGCTAGCGTTTCGAAAATGAAATGCCCTTCACAGTAAGTAAGTTTTTTTTTTTTTTTTTTTTTTTTTTTTTTATATATATCTAATAATATATTATAATAATATTTATGAAATTTATATCAATGTTTTTTTTTTTTTTTTTTTTTGTTTTTTGTTTTAATAATATTAAAGTTAGTACAGTTAACATTTTTAGATTAATTGAATTAATTGAATTAATTGATTGAAAAAAAAAAAAAAAAAAAAAAAAAAAAAGGAAGTATTTATTAATATCTCCTATTATAAGAAAAGCATTAGTTATTTACCTATACTATAGTTATTATTATTAATATTTTTATATACTATAATATCATAATTTTTCTCTCTATCCGAGAGACACTTTTTTTTCTGTATTCTGTTTTGTTTTTGTTTTTGTTTTTTTTTCTCTTTTTCATCTTTTTTTCTCTTTCTTTCTTTCTTTCTTTTTTTTATGAAAATATAAACACGCCGACACGTTTTTTTTTTTTCATTTTTTTTTTCATTTTTTTTGTTTTTTATTATTATTCATTACCGTATTAATAATCTTGATGAATTTTTTATTATTATGTTCTCGAATTGAAATCGAACTACTATTTATTATAAAAGATACTTTAAAAAGATATTATTTATTTATTGTTGTTTATTTTTTTTTTTCTCTCTATTTATTCCGATAGAATATTGTTGAATACTATAAATAAAAAAAATCTATTCAATACATATTCGTATTAAAAAAAATTTACTTTTATCGATAATATAATATTATTATATATTTTTTCCTTTTTTCTTTTTTCTTCTCCTTCATCACTCACTCTCTCTCTCTCTCTCTCTCTCTTTCATTAGATAATAACAACTATTATAGCATACTTATAAATATTTCATTGACAAAAGTAAGAAAAAAAAAAGTAAAAGATAATAATAATAATAGATAATAAAAAAATGAAGATACAGTAGTTAGTTAGTTAGTTAGTCATTATTGCAACACGTGTGGGTCAAGTCAATACTGTTATTCATTCTTATCGCTTCGCAATTCTATATACGGTGAATAAAAAAAAAAAAAAAAAAACTGAAAAACAAAAACAAAATTAAAAAATATACTATAATCGAGCTCCCATATCAATTTCAAACATCATCCTAACTTTTTTTCCTTTCGTCTCTATCGCTTAGATATAATAAATAAAAAAAAAAAAAAAAATGATAATAATAAAAATCAAAAAACAGACTAACAGACAAACAAACAAGAGAACACACGACGCACACACACACACACATTATTACTTATTTTCAATCAGTTTTTGTATTTGTACACCACCGTCAATCGTGTAACGATTGTGACGCGATAATATCTTCGAAAATTTATAAAACGAAGATAAATATCAATTTTTACAATACTCATCGAATTTCTTTTCACTCATACTACTCCTAAGTAGTTGTAGTTTTTTTTTTTTTTTTTTTTTTTTTTCTTTAATACGTTGTAGGAATCTTTCCTAACGATCGTTAAAAAAGAAAAGAAATAGAACAAAATAAATGGGAAAAAGAAAAGTGTTAGAAATATCGAAAAAAAAAAAAAAAAAAAAAGAATCAATAAGTAAAAATAAAAAAATAAAATATAGAAAATTAAACTGAAATCAGAGTATTGGACGACTTTTTTTTAAATTATATATATAATAGGTATTATATTATGTTGTTTTCTAACGATCAAGATTCACTTACGAGTTTTGATTTTTTTGTTTTTATATACTATATATATACTTGATTCGGTTAATTAATTCTTTCTCTGTTTGATAGAAAAGAAGGAAAAAAAAAAAAAAAAAGAAAAAAACAAGTCGAATTTAAATAAGAGAAAGAAGAAGTTTCTCACTCTTTCTATCTCTCTCTTCAACCTCCACCCTAAATATTGTTAAAATAATAAATGCAGATTGTTAAAAGAAGAAAAAAAAAAAAAGAATTATAACGAATATAATAATGCTCAGGCTTGACTTGTGGATACTACTGGTGTCTGGCAGTAAGGACATTCACGTTGGTTTGGCGCACAGCCAGAACAAACAACGTAATGATTACACGGCGATAGAGTTACAGTTCGATTCTGTTCTTCGCATACCATGCATTTTGTTGCCGTTTCAAGATACAGTACCTAGAAAATATTCATCATCTCATAAGATAAGATAAGAAGATAAGAAGATAAGAAGATAAAAAGAAGGAGGAGACACCTTCCATATGTATTTTTATTTTTATTTTTATTTTTATTTTTATTTTTTTTTCGTCATATTACCTTTTCTACTTCTTCAAGATCAGATCTCAGCTGAGATTGCAGGGATTTTAAAGTCGCTATAGATAGAGATCTAAGCTCGCTAGTTCTCCTCAATGAATGAAGATACGGTCCACCAACAGCCGCGTCATTTTCAACTCTCAATGCTTTTACCTGCAACAATGCCTGCAAGCAATCCATGCTCTAAAGTACAATGCATCTCTCTTTTACTCGACCTATTATTTTTCATAACGGGGAGTTTCCTAGCAAGATTCTTCAATTAATTAATTCATTATACAATTACAGTGAAATTGGTCAAGAAATATCTTTCAGAATATTCGAATAACAATAAATTGTATAAATATCGTTTTCTTTCTACCCTGACTACTCTTCCCCTTCTCTTTTTCTAAATCAAGTAATCAATTAAACGTTGAACTAGGTAATTAGTTTCCAAAATTTCGGGGATTAGTCGTATGTAATATTTCTTCCTTAATCGCGTTATTGATTTAGAACTTGTGAGGAAAACTCCCCGATAAAATATACTATAAGCAATCACCTCGTCCCTCTGTTGTTCCGCTATAGACGCCTTGCGTTTAGCATCTTCGCTTTCTAATTGCCAAGCAGTACAAGCAGCTCTAGCTTGGTTTATACGTTCGTCCCATGTAGCAAGCTGAGCTCGACTTGACGTAAGCTCTTCTCTGAGCCTTTGAACCTGATAGATTGAATTAAACAAAAGGAATATATTATTGTTCGAACAATGAAATCGATAAAAACGAAAGAGAAATAGACTTAGAGATTATAATCTCACCTCGGATAAGGTGCCCGTGTTGCTAGGGCTGATTGAGAAAGCGTTTACCAACGGTGAAGCAGGTAATGGCTGAGCGCGAGAAGGGGACATTCCTTGATTGCCAAAATCGAATAAACTGCTGCTAAAACCGCTAAGTTTTGATGCCGAACTGCTCAGCTGTGAAATATGGTTGCTGAATGGATCTGAGGCCTGACTCATGAAGGGCATCGACTGCGAGGAAAAAATGAATTCATTAAAGACGTTATTTTTTCCTAAGGTTTAGTGTTATACTGCGAAGAAGAAGTGAAACAGATGACTGTTTCGCAATTACCGATTCCATTGAATCCTGATGTGAGAATCTTGATCCTGTGAGAAAACCGGCTGACTGTAACTGCTGCAATGGGCTCGACGTTGATGGTGAAAAATTACTTAGCACAGAGCGTTCTGCCATTCCTGGTATATTCACTGGAGCCGAGCTACCGAGTAAACCAGAACTTGCTAAACCGGCTGATATAGAATTGCTCAAAGGAGAATTGGTGTCTCTATGAATCGAGTCTACCAAGCTCAATGGATCGTCCAAATGTATATCGTCCAGGGCGTTTCCTGAAAAGATTAATACATGTTTTTTTTATACATAAAAAAAATGAGTCAGCGAGGTGATTTCTGCAAAGATATCACAAGTTTTTTATGCCACATTTAAATCGTTTATTTTTTTCCTCATTTATTTGACATCCTTACCTACAACAGACTCAACAGTATCGCTAGGATAGAAAGAAGTTGAAAGCGGAGATACGTTAGAGCCGAGAGAGTGACTTCCTAGTGTGCCGTTAAGGCTGAAAGCTATATATAGGCTTTGTTTACGCTGAGCTTTCTCAGCTTTGTTTAATAACGGATCGCTGTCTATTGCCATAGTCTGTTTTCTTATTTCACTCTGTAAAAATAGAAGATAATTAACGATTTTGTACATAAAGACTTTGCGCCTTTCGGCGTTAATCAGTCTCGATTTATAATAACAATAAAAACAATCAATATTTCTACGTGTTCTTACAGCCTGTATCATAGAAGATGGATTGTACAACATGCTAGATAGTTTTTGTTGTACTGCGGCCGATGCAGTCGATGAAGAATTGTGTAATTGAGCGCCTGGCGCTTTACTGTGTGAACTATTGCTGCCAATACTGCTTGTTGTGCTAGCAGATTCTGAGACATCACCTCCGCTGCCATTCTGGAATCCAGTGAACTGAGAGTTTCAGTGATAGTCAGTCGTTTAGTTTCAACTTTTCAGAGTCTTAAAATCTAAATATACTAAATAGTCTCCTTTGTCAGAGTGTGCGCGTGCGCATTTGTGTGTAAATATTTATCCGAGGTTGTACCTCGGTCTCTTTAAAATCTCTGACAAAGTAAACAGATTCTCTACGATTTCTCAAAAATCGTATATCAATTTTAACAAAAGTTTTGAAAATAAATCAATGAACTCACGCTGCTATCGCTAGCCGGTTTATCTTTGTCGTGCAATTTTTTGTCAGGTGTTAGTACGCTGCTGATTAAATCTGCTATGTTGGTGCCGTCAAGAGGTACGGCCATCTCTCTGGCGAGGCTCATTTCTTCTGTTGGCAATACTGCTCCATCAGCGTACCGTACCAATTTTACAATATATCAATCTTGATCGATTACAATTACAATAATAATAATAATATCCTAATTTTACAAGCTATGAGAAATATTATTCTACATCAATAAGTTGAGGATCTATTCTAGTGCCGATTTTATGTAAAATACTAGATTTAATAACTTTGTCGACAATTGAGATTTACGAATTTATAAAAATAATGCGATTGTTTAAATATTGAAATTGATTTTTTTTTTTTTTTTTTTTTTTAAAGAAATGTAAGAAATCGCATATATATTTCTGAAGTTTTTTTTTTTTTTTAATATATGTTTTTTTTTTTAAATTATAAATCCATATTTACGTACGATTGATGAGATTACACTCACGGTCAACGTGGGCGAAGGCGCAGAATACACCTCGCGGACAATAACCAGCCTGTTGTACGTCGTTGCATTTAGTTGACTTATAAATTTCAGGATGAAATTGTTGTTCGGTACGTGTATGACAATAAGTGCAAGCGTCGCCTTGCTCGCAGTTACCAGGTTCGCCCCATTCCTCGCCATGTTTAACGTTCGGACACGGCGTTGATCTTTAAGAAAAGTTTAACAAGTTAATTTAAAGCATAATAATAATGAAAGAAATGTCTGTACGTCTTGCGTATAATAATCTCACCTATACTTGTACTTTCTAGGACTACGCCTTTTATCTTTACTATTATGATACTGTGGACAGGCGTATCCCTGTCTGCAAAGTCTTGGCGGTCTTTTGCAAGGTTCAGTTTTATAATTTCCTAAAACATAGTTAGTATCCTGCCACTTAGGGTCTTCGTTCATGAGATTTCTTTCCTTATCAAGTATGTTAGGTCCGTTTGTAGATGAGTTTGGATCTGTATCAGGATTCTCAAGTGCTTGTATTTCCTTAATATCGTATACAGGTGGTCTAAGATCATGATTACCATGCGCAAATGCGCAATGAGGTCCATTTTTAACACAAAAACCTCTTGAATCAGTGTCGTGTACGCACATACACGTCTTGTAATAACGTAGATGATACCTTCTCTCCGTATCACCTGCTGTACGATGTAAAAACGGACATCTGCATGGGAAATTATATGAAAAATATATATATATAAACAAATAATATTATGTAGAAATTAATTATTCTGCATTTTATTTTATTATGTTTTATTTTTATTATTAATATTATTATTATTATTGCTATTGTAAGATAATAAATACTATGCAAAAATGGAGGGGAAAGTGTAGTAGAGGATTGATAAAGAGAGAGACAGAGATATTGAGGTCGGTTCTTTGTTGTTAGGGTAAGTAGGATAAAATCAATACCGACAGAGCATTCCTTTGTGTACACACTCGTAGTATATGCATGCATGTAGTAAAAAAAAAAAAGAAAAAAAAAAAAAAAACGAAGCTAATCTATATAGAAAAATGTTACGCGTATATATGAAAATTGTATATTGTTTGGAATGCTGGGTAATAAATTGTATAGATGTGATACGATAAACAAAAGAGCGAGAGCTTCGAATGAATGATATAGCTATAATGCGTATATGCGTGTGTGCGTGTGTGTGATTATATGTTGAAAGTATAAACTCACTCGTCTCCGTCGGGACAAATGCCGGTAGTTTCATCGTACTTTGTACAATAGTTGTCAGCGCTGTAGTTGAATGTCCTATCGCGTTTTCTAACTGGTCGTCGTCGTCGTTGGTTCATAAAATGCCAGTTGAAGCAGGTGAAGGGCCTGTGCTGGGTGCATTTGCGTTGTATAAAGAGGGGGCATTGTTCCACGCGGAATTCCTTCAAATATCTGGAATGCGAATCCACAGAACTACACATTATTCGTTGGTACACTTTACCGCGCGCACTCCACCACTGTCTTTAGTCACACTCGGTGGCCCCGCCGGCCACTACTTACGTGTAATGATTCGCCTTTTCTGCCTGAGCTGTCAACAAAGGTTTTGATTCGGACTTCATCTTGCGAAACGATCTATCGAGCACGGGAAGTCGTCGAGCTTCAGGGGCGCAGGGTACAACGAGAGGTCCGCCAATCCACGGGCGTCCCGTACGTCACGTGACACCCGAATAATCACCACTTTCAAGGTCATTTATGTTTTGGTATAACAGAACGTAAACACGCACTCATTACCGCGCTTTATTCGCTTATATACATATATATATATTATCTCGACCTTAAATTATTATACTTTCTCTCCTTTATTTATTAATCTTCAAACGATTATATAGTATAACTATATATATTACCTTACTTTTTTTTTTTTTTTTTTTTTTATTATTATTCAAGCCTATTATACACGTTTATCTATTATATTTTTCACCCCGTGACCAAAAATGAAATTAATAACATATATATAATAACAAGGAGGAATAAATATACGCTACGCGTCGTTTACAAACTTGTGCGTAATTTCAATAATCGCTCGTCACTTATATATCTATCTATCTCGGCTTTTTATATAGTTTAAGGACGACTGTTTACTCATATAATATCTACCTCTTTTCTTTTTCCTTTCTTTCTTTCTTTCTTTCTTTCTTTACATTACCAACTAACGATATTCACACACAAACACGATAATATACGATTACGTATCTATTAATATTTATATAGTTTCATACGTGTGATGTATTATTATCAATAATCGTAATAAAAAGAATTTAACTTTCTATATAGTATAAGTATGTATGTATGTATGTACGACAAGTTTCTTCTTACTCATTTCCTTTATATTATATCTATTTATTTATTTATTTATTTATTTATTTATTTATTTATTTATATATTATACTATGTGTATACGTATATGTGTTTATAATGCAACTCTCTCTCTAACTATCTCACTGGCGTATATAATATATAAATCGCACTTCTCATACCATACATACAGTACAAGTAGTCCTATACTCGAGTAATGATTTTGTAAAATGGACGCTTCGCCGGAATACATAGTATGTAGTTCAAACCGCGTACTGCCAGGGCTACGTTCCGAAACCTTACTCTAGTGATCCGAGTATACTCAGAGACGTTCCAAAACCCAGAGTCGCTGTTCAGTCATACTAATGATACTGAAAATGGCATATTCAAGCATACTCTAGAGTACAATTTGTGCACCCAACTCAACAATGCGAATGGTATACTGTCTTGCGCAATGGGATTTGCGCAACTTTATACAGACTGAAAGGGGGGTAACTGGGGGTAACGCGTACCTCCCTCGCTGAGATGGGTAGAAAACTATACTCCAGAGTACGCTCGTAGTGCGCTTTCTAGATTTTGGAACGACATCTACGTCATTACTAAATAGTAACTCTGAATTTCGGAACGATTTGTAGCATGCTCAGATCACAACTTCAAGTTAAAGAGTCTTTTACATCTCAAAGCTGTCGTTAATTAATTAATTCATTAATCCATTAATGATTTATCGCTTTAACAGCATGTAGTTGACCAAAGCTGTCGTTCAAAAACCAGATAATAACTTATTACTCTAACCAAGCTCTCCTCAAGCTCTTGCTAGACTCGTACTCTTACTACGTAGTAAGTTTTGGAACACACCCCAGGTGGTGTGCGCGATCCCAAACAGATTCTCGTGACGTCACAATGATAATAGTTAGCCGTAAGTCCGCACGTATATATCTCACGAATCTAGAAACATTTCTATACTATACTATACTATACTTACTATATGGTATTATATCGTTAAGTTGGTAAAACTGTCTAAAAGAAATAAATAATCAAAGTGACCATGAAGTGACAAATAAAAGTTCCAAAGGAACAATGCTGGCTTTTTAGGCGGTGAAAAAAAGTATTATATTGTTTAATAAAAATTCTAAGTGTTATTCGTAAACATATGAAAAACCGGCAAATAACAATACACACTACCGACTATTAATATCAAACTATATAAACCGCGGTGTTAGTGAACCTTGCATATTAAACTAGCTGACGTTTATAAAAGCTAATATAATATCCGAGGACCAGAATACACATTATAACGAGACACACGCTCTCCTTACCTCGAGCGCGAAGCGTTGCAAACGTTTCGTCGTCTATCTAGGTATAAGATTTTAACAAATAATAAAAATATAAAAAAAATATAATATACATACATATATCTATATATTCTACAACACCTAACAGCCGTGATAAAGACGTGATGTGAAAAAAAGAAAAAAAAAAAAGAAAAAAAAAAAAAAAAAACAGTGTTAAGTTAAATAATTAAATAACACTTGTGTTTTTCAGCGATTTAACTATTAAAATTTTCACCCAACTGTTTTTATAAGACAGAATAATAATAAAAAAAATAAATAAAAAGAAAGAAAGACAGACAGACAGACATAGAGAAGGAAGGAAAATAATAATAAATAATAAGAGAAAAAAGTTGTAACAAAAAAACACACACACACACATACATACACAAGTTTATATTTATTATCCATAGATAATAATATTAGTTGAAGTAATAAAGAAGAAAAAGAAGAAGAAGAAGAAGAAGAAGAAGAAGAAAGATAAAACAAAATCATAATAATGGCTTGATCGAATTTTTATATTTTTATTTTTATTTTTCACTTACCCTCCTCCCCCTCACCCCTCACCCCTCCTCATCATTATCATAATAATATACACATATTTGATAGTAGAAAAAACAAGAATATCTCAATATTGAAGAAAGAAAGAAAGTATAAAAAAGAAAAACGTATAAACTAGAGAAAAGAAAATGCTGCCTGATAATTGGTATTATAAAACGTCGGTTTGACCTAAGCCGTAAAAGCTGGGGGTCTCCGACTATAAACGAAAAATGAAAACTGAGAAAAAGTCAAGCGAAGCAAGTTGCGTTACTAATACTGTAGTTAAGGAGGAACCAGATACAGATGTGGTTAAAATAAAAGAAGAATCAACTGGTCAGACGGCTAATAGTTGCAGCAATAATGATAACGCAAGATCGTGCGAAGGTGACACCACAGAATCCCAACAACAACAACGTGATTCAACCATCGATCCAAATAATCAGGATCGCGGTAATAATATGTCGCAGGATAATCAAAACGGAAGTAATAATTGCGGCGTGTCTGCAGTAATAAAACAAGAAAATGAACAGAATCATCCTCGCGACGATGATTTGCCTAGCGGTAAGTCTAGGAATCCATTCATTCATTTATTCATTCATTCATTCATTCGTTTGTTTAGATTTTTTTGTTTTTATAATATCGGTTTTACAGATTGCGCAGCAAACGTCGGTCTGTCTACGGACGGTATACAACCTCTGGTAAGCAATGTGCTTGGTAAACAACAAATGGGAAGCGGAACAGGCGGCGGCGGCGGAGAAGCACAATACATGCAACAACAAAGTCAGATATTTGTATTCTCTACAATGCTTGCTAATAAAGGAGCTGACGCTGTACTACAAGGACAGTTTCCTTCAATTATTGCCTATCATTGCGCACAACCGGGGACTAAGAAGTATCTTGAGGTATAAATTAATCATTCGGTCATCGGTTTTATACAAAATAACGATACAACTAGCGGTTTTTTATGCATTTATTTCATTTTCATTCAATTTATTACAGAAACATCCGAGCAAGGTGAACCAGTTCAGGCAAAATCCTGCCCAATGGTTGAACAACCTTGCGATGATGAAACAAAAGGGTCAACAAGGCGGTCCCAACGCCGGTTTTCCTACAGAACAACCACCCGACCTTCCGGCTCTTGAGCCAAACGCACCGCCCTTTTGGAACGAGCAAAGTAACATAAGGAATTTGAACGGTAGCAGCTCAATGGGAAATACGGAATCATCTATCGACGATACAAATATCGATGTGCCTTGCCTCGTGCCGAATTCACCCAACAATTCAGGTCGCGATTTGTGATTAATTACCTAATTATCGTAATCAAAAGCCTGATTATCAAATTATTCACATAAAACTGATTTAAGCTTCTTAACTTTAAACAGGAAACTCTCAGCCTCCTACCAGCACCGCTATGGGACACAGCCCAAGCCTTTTAGGAGCACCTACTAGCCCGGGTTCGGGTCTACAGCCTTCTTTGCAAGGCGTTAAGGTCCCCGACGAGAATCTAACTCCTCAACAACGTCTTCATAGAGAAGAGCAACTCGCTACGATAAGGAAAATGCAAATGATATTGTTTCCTGAACGGAAAGAAGACGGCACTGGAAATACTGGACCCCTAGATCCTGCCCAGGGAGCACAACAACCTCCTGGACAAGGGGCTAACAACGTTTCTAGCGGACCAAATGCAGGACCTCCAGCTGTAGATTGGCACAAATTACAACACCACTTTTTTGATGGAAAAAATAAGGTTTAGGAAATTTATTCAATGGATTACATTCGGTTTTACAGCTTTTCAAACCTTTTTTTAGGACAGATTTCACTTTTTATTAATTTTCAAAGTTCTTTCAGCTATAAAATCATCGACAATATGTTTATCAACGACTTTGAACGAGATTTATTCCTTATTTACTTATTTAGCAACATTTTTTCGCACACAAATTCTAAAATGTAATTTATTACAGGTAGGAGTAGGCAGTCCTAACTCAATAGCAGTAAGAGGCGGTGGTGTTGGCGCTACTCCTCGTGGCCAGGGTCCTCCGCCTCCCTATCATCAAACAACAAGATCAGCGAGTGTTCCAATAGCGATTCAAAGCCCAAATCCATCGTCGCCTAACAATCCGACGAGTAATCTATCTTTACCGTCGCCTAGAGCTAGTTCGGCCCTTAATTCACCAGCTGATTGCAACAGGCAATTTCAAATCGGTAATCAAAGACCTGGCCATATGCCAGGGCAGAGTCCAACTAGCCAGGATTCACCTAATCCAGGAACTGGACCAACGACTGGAACTCAGGGACCCAGACTCAATCACAGCAACCCTGGGACACCCGTTTCTCATTCACACCTTACTGCGCTGAGTCCCAACGGAGTTACTCCGCAAAAGGATACCCTTGATTTTCCATCTAGTCAGCCAGCCACCAGTACGGCTTTTTTTTAGCTCAGGATTTTTCAATATTTGAAAACTAAAAACTTGAGAAATTATATAAAATCTTGAATATTTCTGATCGTTAAAGAAACGAGAGTCCAAAAAATTCAAAAAATAATTGTATTTTTTTATTTACAGCAGTGGACGGTATGTTTTGTCGTACTCTTCAGTCTCTGGCGCAACAAAAACAACAACACGGTGTTCCAGGTGTAAACGCGAGCGGAGTAAAAGAGGCAAATTTAATGCCTGTACCAAGTCCGCAGCAAATTCAATACCTAAATACTTTCGAGGGTCAAGAATTAACGATTCAAAAACAGCCTAACACCAGTTTAAAAGACTCGAGTTTACCTCCGTAAGATATTTACAAATTTGATATCTTAAGAATTGATCTACTCTTCTCTTCTCTTCTTTTCTTTTCTATGTTTTCAAATATTTACATAATTCCATCTCTCTCTTTATATTTCAGAAACACAAACAACACCGGTAACGATCCCCAGAGTAGAATGCTGCCAGTAAACATTGAGAGCAGTAGTCAATTCCCTGCAAGATCAGACGGCGCAAGTCCCTCGATGGATTCGGTTAATCGAGGTTTTGCTGGGCCTTTGCACAGCCCGCACACACCTCACACACCTGGAAGCGCCGCGCCTCACACTCCAGTAGACCAGATGAAAACCGGAAACAAGACCAGCACGACAACGACAAGTGCTCAAAACAGCCCTGCGCCACACAACTCTAATCTTACGGACAGCATGGGACCTCCGCGGACAGTTCCAGCTTCTCCTAACACAAAACTAGACACCTCGCCGCCGTCTAGCAAAGAACAACAACAACAACAACAACAACAGCAGCAACAACAACAACAGCAGCAGCAGCAGCAGCAGCAGCAGCAACAGCAGCAGCAGCAGCAACAGCAGCAACAACAACAGCAGCAACAACAACAGCAGCAACAACAACAACAACAACAACAACAACAACAACAACAACAACAACAACAACAACAACAACAACAGCAATTGGCTGCAGGGAACCCGTCGAATCCAGGAAACAACGGACCGCCTTTAGGCCCTGGTTTTCCTTGCAGTAGACCCAACATCAATCAACCTGCGGACAATGTCCCTTTGAATCCAAATAACATCGGTGGAAGATTAGGCAGTCTTGGTGGTATGAGTTCGAATCATTTCGACCCTATCACATCGTTGGCTCAGATGAGTCAACAGCTGACTAATACAGCTGCTAGTAATGCTTTGGGCGGCGGACCCGAGGGACCTATGCATTCTGGTAATCCTGGTATGATGCCTTTCAATCCTCACGGTATGCAGCATATGATGCAAATGGGAGAAATGAACGGATGTCATATGCCTGGACCTGGAAATGAACCTGGCGACGTTGGCGGACTTTGTATCGGACTTGGCGGTCCACCTTCTAGCTATAGTCCTACTCCTCATACTGGAAGTCCTGGTGTTAATAATAAAATGGGAAATCCTATGATGAATCATCCTATGATGCATCCTGGACAATATCCTAACGAAGGACACGGACCTCCTAGACTTATGGGACATGGACCTGGACCTAGTCCTTATAACGGAGCTAATGTCCAGGTCGATTATCACATTTTATTAATCAATATTCATTTTAATTTTCGATTTATTTTTTTTTTTTTTCAGACGCTGATACGAATTTAATAATCAGAATTAGTAAAACAGCTTTTTTGGGTCTCGATTCTATCAGAAATTTGAATTAGAAAAATCTTTAAATCCACAGAACTAATCAAATAAATTGTTCTTTTTTAAATTCAGGTGAAACCAAGCGCGCCAAATACGATCCAGTACCTACCAGCCAGACCAAACGTAGGTCACGCACCCAGGGGACCACCGAGTCTCGACTTTCTCCAAAGGTTTACAAACCCGTTGTCATCTCTAGAGTCAAAGATGCCTACGCCTTCTGTAAATCTACAATATTTCCCGAACGGATGTGTTCCCAACAATATGGGACCGCACTCAGGAATGTCTAATGTTATGGGTGGTATACCGGGCATGGGAGGTCCTCCACGAATGGACGGCCAGCCTATGAACAATTCGGTAAATGTTCACCCGTCTATGAGACCCGTAGGAAATATGAGACCGCAACCAAATATAATGCGAATGCAGCATATGGTGGGAGGCGGAGTATTTCCTGGCGGTATGATGGATCCTGACAAAGTCTTCCCTCCTGAAATGGTTTCGCAAGTTACGAATCAACCAAATCCTGGAATGTATGTACCGGGAAGTAAGGGAAGCCCTATGGGATTAGGACCACCAGATGCTTCGCAACCTTTACCTCCAAGCATGGGAGGCGGCAGTAGCAACTTTAAAAGCAGCCCATTTGTTGGCGGAGGACCAAGCATGTCTGATCCTAATTATGCCCAACAATTTCACAACTTTCAACAACAACTTTACGCTACTGGTACGAGGGGCGGCGGACCTCCACATCCTAATCTTCATCCACCACCTAACTCACACTCACATCAACAGTTCTTTATGCCCAAGTAGTTAGCAGAAATTTTAAACACAGTTTTCGAGAATGAGAAAAATGAGTAAATAAATAAGGAAGGAAGGATAAGAATGAAGGGAGAAAGAAAGAAAGAAAGAAAGTAAGAAAGAAAGAGGGTAGATGTTGAGAAAGAGTAGAAAGAAATAAACAACTGGATTTATTGTACTGCCTACCCCCACCGAAAATTAATCTTATCACGCTATTGATTGATAAACAGAGAATAGAATTTTTATCTCGTTAATTTGTTGTTTTTTTTTTTCTGTTACTTTTTAAACTAAAAACTTTTTCAATTCTATATATACATACTGACTTAAGAAGATTCTATATATTATACTACAAACACGATACGTACTGATTTTAAATACTAAACTCTCTTGTCGACTTTATATTATTTTTTATTTTATTTTTTTCTGTAATTCTTGTTTTTTGGTATTGCATTAAAAATGATAATATAACAGAATTTTTTTTTTTTTTTTTATATTTCTCAAAATAAGAACTAGATAAAAAGAGAGAGAGAGAGAGAAAAAAATTGTATATAAGAATATTAAGAGATAGGAGAAAGAGGTGAATGGGAAAAGGTCAGTTTAGAATTGAAAAATCATTTATTCTTCCTGAGAAACGTAACAGTAAACGTGAATTTTGAAAGAAATAGAGAAAAAGAGATAAAGAAAAAGAAAAAGAAAGAAAAAAAAAATTCAAAAAAGAAACAGTCAATCCAGCTCAAATTGATAATTGTACATATACATAAACGATATATATGTGTATATATAGTATATAGTATATACTATATACTATAAATATATATACCCTAAGAAAATTTCCACCCTTTTCCCACTAACCAGTCGATTCATAATTCTTGAAGAAAAAAAAAAAAAAAAAAAAAAAAGGATCCTTACCCCAGTGAGCAACTCTGTGCATAATCATGACCCCAGCCCCAGCCCCCCTCGAATATATAAATACACATACGAGTACACATACATACACACACACACACACACACGCGCGCATACACACATACACACATAGTTGCATAGCGCTTAATGATATAAGAAGAATAATAGTAATAATAATAATAATAATAAATAATAATAATAATGATAAGAATAATGAGAAAATAAAAATAATAAGTAATTGATTATGAACAATTATGTTGTTGACGAATGGTTTTTATTATAAATGAAAAAAAAAAAAAAAAAAAATCTATAAAAAAAAAAAAAAAAAAAAAAAAAAAAAGAAAAAAACAAACAAAAATACACAAAAAATAAAATAAAGATATTTACAAGAAGTTGATATACAAGAATCAATCAATCAATCAATCTATATACTATATTATACATTATATTATATTATCTCTATTATTAATACCGTATTTTGAACAAAAATTTCGATGATATCATTTTACGGATA
This sequence comes from Tenthredo mesomela, assembly GCA_943736025.1. Taxonomy (NCBI): domain Eukaryota; kingdom Metazoa; phylum Arthropoda; class Insecta; order Hymenoptera; family Tenthredinidae; genus Tenthredo; species Tenthredo mesomela. Next base: position 58,006,630 of record OX031014.1, read on the forward strand.
GAGATGATAAAGATGATATAAGGTTTTTTACAAAATTTTTTTTTTTTTTTTACTTTCTTCCAACTACATAATTATAGAGATTTGATTCAATTTTATTTTTATTTAATTTTTTTTTTTTTGGTTTTCTATTATATTATTATTTATTATTATATTGTGCATTGGTGAAGAGTTTATTTTTATTTTGTAAATGAGACTGGTATGATTTTTTTTAATTTAATTTATCGTTCAATAACGATCAGTTTTCTTTTCTTTTCTTTTTATTTTTATTTATTTTTATTTTTATTTTTTTTGCCTTTGTTGACAACTTGTTGTTAGATTGTTGAAAAGTTTATATTATATAGTATATATATATATATATATATAGGTATATATTATATACTCAGAAGAATTTTGTCTAAAAAAATAAGAATAAGAGAAAAAAAAAAAAAAAAAAAAAAAAATCGAACAAAAACAAAACCAAGGTTTCTTTTTTTATCAATAAAATTGTAATAATTTATAGAAAATCTAATCAACGTTTACGATAATTAGTTGACCTCTATTCATTTATTTGTTTCATTTAATTTTTTTTTTTTTTTTTATTATATTAAGTATTAATTATAATTCTTCGGGCAAACGTTCAATCAATCATATCATATCATATCAAGGATCAATAAGCAATCAATGTAATCAATTAGCTAGCGTTATAATGAGAAAGATTTGAAACATCACATCTCTTTGTAAAAAAAAAAAATGCGAGAAACTGATGGCGCCCAACCATCATGATGGGGTATTGAAAAAATTTTCGCTTTGTCTTTTTCTTTGATTTTTTTTTTTTAATATATATTTATATTGGACCTACGCCCTTATCTATGGTTCGATTGTAAAACTCGATTTTAGACTCTAAACCGACCCACGGTTATCATTTTCTCGGCTATGTATTTTTTTATTTTTTTTTTCATCTACGATCGAGCAAAATTTATTACTCTACATGATTGATGATGCTAAATTTTCCTTTTCTTTATTATTATTTAATTTATTATTGTTATTATTATTATTTTTCTGTTGAGTTTAATCGAGTAAAGGTGGGATTAGTCTTTGACGTTAGCAGTTTTTTCTGTGCCTTTTTTTTTTTTCTCTTGGATCACATCGCCGTGTATTTTTGCTGGACACCCCCTTCTCTTTTCTTTTCTTTTCTGTTTTGTTTTGTTTTGTTTTTTTTTTTTTTTCTTTTTTTTTGTTCAGCAATTATCGCAGCGTTTTCTCCAGATCATCTGAAAATATATGAAAATTTTTGTAGGCAATTTTGTATCATGATTTGAGTAAGAGATTTGCCATTATTTTTTAAGTTTCTCAATTTTCAAGAGCCACTTTTCTTTTTAGTAGTCAGGGTTTTTAATATTTTTGTTAAACTCAATCAGAGTAGCAATACTTAGAGAATCATCAGAGATATTATACAATGAATTGAAAAATTTTTATATTAAGATCTCAGTTTCTTTGGAAAAAGAGAAGAATAAGTTTTTTTTTTTTTTTTTTTTTTTTTTTTTTTATTGTTCTCCAGATTTATTGCCACTCTGTTTTTAATGTCAGGAAATGAAAGAAAAAAAAGGAACTATAGGCAAGGTATATGAAATGAGATGAGATGAGATGATAGGATGATAGGAGATTATTAACAACTAGTGTGGCAAATCTCTTTTCATTGATTTAGACGATAAAACGCGTCTCTGGTAATCAAGATTATACCCAAAACCCAAACCAAACCTGTCCTGTCCAGCCATTCATTGGCTGGATGTGCCTGAGTCCAGTCCCTCGTCTCCGTTTCTGTAATTTAATTAATACAAAAATATATTATATAAAAAAATATTTAATTCTAAGGTAAATCTTTAGGAGTTTACCCAAAGAGCTATTTTGAATCGCTGTACCAAGTGCACATTTTTGATTATCTTTTTCAAACTTTATTTAATTATTTATTTTCAAACGCGATTCCGAATAGCTACCCTAAATAAATTTCAGCGTACCAGTGTTTACCTTGACCGCTGATCACGCGACGAGGCTTGCACCTTGCCGTTTGCACTGCAAAAATATAAAATACTTTGTTACTTTGAATAATACATCTATAAAGTTATATTATATAATAAGACTCTGAATTCATGATGAAATTAGAATATTATAAAAAATTCATATTCTCAACAGTCTTGTCGAGATTTAAATCTTCTATCCAACTAAAGGTGTAATACTTTTTTTTAACTGGAACAAAATCGTCCCACTCGCTCAGGTCGTATTTAGACAAATCTCCATCATCTTCGTCGTCCTCGTCCTCATTCTGAAATATTAAAAAACATGAAATTAGCGTTTTTCTTTTTTTTTTTCGCATGTATTGAAAAATAATGATATAATAAATGATTGTTATTATTATTATTATTACATCCTCATCTTCGTTAACTATGTCCTTAACTGGTTCAGGCTTCTTAACATCGTCGACAACTTTCTTATCGGCTATATCGTCGTTCTTAGGTTTGCTTCTAGGAGGAGGACTGACGTATCTAACAGAATGATCAGAGTCTTCGTCGTCCGAACTTCTGTTCTCAAGTTTCCTCTTTTTCCTCCTTCTACCAAACTCGTCGTATTCGTCGTCGTCGTCGTCTTTTCTTTCCTTGTATTCGACAACACCACGATCGTTGTAACCACCGCCGTAACCAGTTCTCTCTTCAACTTCACCAAACTTTGGAGCGTTACACATGTTGCATTGCTGTCTTCGCGCCCAATTGACATTACCGCATTTACTACACTGCCAGTCGTCCGCGCTGTTCCATGAATATAAGAATATCAATGAATTTATTAATAAATAAATATAAATAAAAGAAAAATATGATCATAAGATTGTGTTAATCACCTAAATAAACCCCTGCTTTTTTCGGCAGCAGCTTTTCCTATCTCTTGACCGAGCTTCTTCTTTTTAGGACACTCACCTCTGTCTGAGAAAAATAATACAGAATTATGGTATGTGATAAAAAGAAGAAAAATAAGAAAATCATTTATTTATATCAGTTTGGTGTATATATGAATACCTTTGCCGCATCGATTACACGAATTTCTTCTAGCAAAATTGACGTTACCACATCTGTAAAGGTAAGATATATTTGATATAGTCAATTTTAGTGTGCGCGTATACACAGTGTTAGTTTTTATTTTATCTTTAGAATAATCTATGGATGGTTGAAAACAGAAGAAGAAGAAGAGGAAGGGAATTAAAATTGGGCAAAAAAAAAAAAAAAAAAAATTCATTCATTCATAGATGTGAAAACAAACGAATGTTGATGTAGATGAAAAAATCGAAGTAACAATTAGATAAATAAATAAATAAATAAATATAAGAGAAAAATAAACAAAAGAGTATATGATATGATTATACGCACTGTGAATCGGGACATATCCAATCACCCTCGTTTATACTACGGTGAGCCTCGTCATCGACTTTAGTCTCCATTATTTAATAATGGTGAATTAATAACTAATTAATTTATTAATTAATAAATAAATAAATGTTAAATCTGGAGGCTGGAGTAGGCAAGGCGTCGCGACGTTGTTAACTCGTCGTCGTCGTTCTTTCCTCCTCCTCCTCCTCCTCCAACGACACCGCCACCTCGTACACCTCTGCCGTGATTGTATTATTTAATTCTATAATATTATATAGCAGTGTGTTTTAAAAGAGTTTTCTGTTTGTTTGTTTTTTTTTTTTTTTACTTTTTTTCTTTCTTTCTTTCTTTAATTTTTTCTATTTTATCATCAAACTATACACCGGATATACTTATCACACTTTACTTTACTTCATACTTTATACTTAACTTAATACTTAAAACACTAGAGTACGCTCTCTGTGTATAAGAAGACACATGCGTAAACACACATCTAGGTATATAGACTACGTTTCCACCGGAGGGTCAGAGTCGGGTGTTCACTGATATCTCTATGCTGGATGGCTTGTCCTCATGGGCCCAGCAAGCCGAAATTATGTCGAGTTGAAGGCTCGCTCAGCGCCCTTAACACCGGGAATGGTACTAATCACCATCTCAATGCGCATGTGCCCTCGAACACGACCAATAGCAGGGATGGTAAATCAGTACCCCGCATGCGCATTGATGTCAACCTTAGTACCGCTCTCGGTATTAGGGGCGCTGGGTGAGCCTTCAATCTGCTTTAGCCTTGCTTTAGGGGACAAGCCATCCAGTTAGTAGCTGTGTTCGTCTTAGCTACACTTTCTACACTTTTCTTACACCTTTTACGCTCGTCCAATAGAAGGTGTGGATTTCTAGTGAAAAGTGTAAAATCTAGTAAAAGTGTAGAAAGTGTAGCTAACGCGAACACAGCTAGTATAGAGATCAGCCCGAAAGGGCGATAAGCAGGGCCGGAACTTGGACTGAGGAGGCCCCGGGGCAAAACAAAATTTGGGGCCCCTCCCCCGCCATTTATGAATTTTTTTAATGGATTTTTATTTTTTATTCAACTTTTTTTTTAATTTTAGATCCGGTTGATCTAATTTTTTTTTCAAATTTTTTTTTTCTTCCTCGGCCAGGGGGCCCCCTCGGGTCGGGGGCCCCGGGGCATTGCCCCGCCTGCCCCAGTGTAGTTCCGGCCCTGACTATGGCAATTTATTTTTAAATCTTATTTCTCATTGGCTCAAATTTGAACCCAACCCGAATCTGACCCTCCGGTGGAAACATACTAACGTGCAGCCAGGAAAAAAGTAAAGTCTAGTAAAGTTTATCCGACAACATGAGTAATACAAGGTTTGTAGTAATTTAACGAAATAACGACACGATCTAACATTGTTAATTAAACGTCGTTTCAATGTTTGCAGTGTTCTGGATATTCCCGACGAAATTTTAGTAAAGATTCTGCTGTATTTTGATCCACGAGAACGTCTTGCGGTGGCAAATTCTTGCCATAGATTTTACAATCTTGTGTTTAACGATAAAGAATTGTTGAGGTGAGAGATGCTTGGGTTTTATAATTTGGTTCAGGGCTTACATACACCTTCGAATTCATTGTCAAGTCTTTTCCTCGTCTTATTTGTTTTTCTGTTGGTGTCATTTTTAAACTTAGTCTAACGATGCATAGTGCTTTTCTTCGAATCAACGTTTATCATACTTTGTACACGATTTGATGAAAACCATTGAACCTACAAGGTCTAAGTTCTACGTACTTATTCAGCACACATTTCCGCACGTTGTAAACTATGGATATTGAAATCGGTTGAGAGACTTGCGCGATAAACGCAGAAATGGGATTGCTAAGCGCGGTGACGATAAAAAATTGAGGAAATCTTTGAAAACAAATACTTGCCATGAGTTTAATGCGATTTCTGTAGTACAAACTGTGTATATCCATGTTTAGAATGATCATGTGAAATTGAGTTTGATTCCAATGATCGGTGCTAGAGTAATCCCGTACGAATCAATCAATCATCTGTAATTTAACACTAGTTGAATCATCTCAATATTTCTACACGATATTTGATGTGCAAACATAACGAATGAATAACATGATTCAAAGCCAAATTGATCCCAGTCCTAATGATTTCACAATCCATTACCAAACACAGGTCGAAAAATTTGATGTCAAGGTGTATGCAAGCTCCGAAGCGCTCCAGATCTAAGTTTATCGAGAATACTTCTTGAAAGTGACTCTTTGTCTTCTTGAATCTACTTGAGTATCAGTGGATCTCATCATTCCTTATATTTCGCATCTTTAATCTCACGTCCCTGTGGTTTCAGGAATTTGGATTTTACCCGAGAGCACCCCATACAAGAGTCTGACATACAGAAATATTTCGACGATAAAAACACATATAAGAAGATACTTGGTATAAATATTCAAGGCGTGCGTGGAGTCGGAAATTTGAGCAGTTTAATCGGCAAGGCGATAAATCTCGTCGAGTAAATCAGTTATCACGAATTTCCAATAAATCCAGCTCCGTATGGTTTCGCTATTTTGTAGAATCGAATCTGTTTGAAATTGAGATGCGTTTACCTCAGAATACTGAACTCAGTTCCCCTCAGTCGAGGGATACACAGGTAATTGATTTCCGAACCGTTCGGTGTCCTTTCTCAACTTCGCTTTTCAAAGTTGTCGCATGTCGAAGGAAAATTCAAAGCAGGACATAAGCTTCTTCATACTTGTCAACCAATTAATGAATTTGGATATTTTATTGTTTCAGAAATTGCTGAAGGATCCTGAATATCAAATTTCTTCGTTATGTTTCATGCACAGCATAGAAAAAAATTGCAACGCGCACCTCCTCGCATCTGCTTTCCCGAATCTGACCGAGTTTGTTCTACACGGGATAAGTAACAGCGATTGTGAGTTTATTCGTTTAATCCACCTATTTGACAAAGTTCAAGATCAGTCAAACACATTAATTTATTAAAATCTACTTCTAATGATAATTCTCGAATGAAATTCCGTTATATTTCAACAATGTTAGCACCGAAAAAGACCAAAGCCTCTCACAGACGCCGCCTGAGAAAAAACGGAAGCCTGGTATCCGAGGAACATAGCGATGCATGGAATACAGACTCTTCATTTAAAATGCTTGTGGAAAATACGCCACGCCTAGAAGTCCTGGAGATCTCTCCAAATAACGAGTAAGATGATCTCGGCTGTAATATATGTAAAATATGTTATCCCATAGATTGGATAGTTCCAACTTGACCAAAACTTTATTGACTCACCACAGAGAGGATGAATTTGAAATTTGGGACTTGGACGCCTTGTATCTGATTTCGGGTTGGAAGAATCTAAGGGTTATCCATCTATATAACGTCCCAATGTCAGATGCAAAATTTCTGATCGATATTGCAAAAGGATGTAGAAAACTGGAAGAAGTCGCACTGGACGATTTCAGTTGCTTCCAAGCTTGTTACGAGAACGAACTTTTGCAAATGTTGAAGAACTGCTCCAGTTTGAGGAAACTCAATATCCAGATCGGGTCCCTGGAACGGTTATCTGAAGTATTTGAAATTCTTTCAAACCGTTCCAGACTCGTAGCTCTTGATTCTCGTACTTATACTCGAGAGTGTGATCTGAAGGAATCAATGCCTGTGATCACGTGGAGTTGAACCACGTGTCAAAGGAATCGAACCTTCTATTTGCTTTGAGTTTATTTGCGTTTCCGTCCTGGTGTGTCCGGCGGACTCGTCAGTAGGGCTAAGCCGAACACACCGTGCCCTAGACGCGCAGTTGTCCAGTGGACATTAGAAGTTACTAGATGCTCGTATATATACGGAAGCATTGTCCAGTATAGCGCTAGTGAGCTAGTAATTCTGCTTATGCGCCGCGTAGTGGGCATGCACGAAGGTGTTATGACGCCACAGATCCTCGTGAGCTGACGGCATCTGTTGAAAAACTGCTGGACCAATGTAAAGAGTTGCAATGATTCTCGGTTAAGGTTTGGGAGTACCGGTTCTGTGACGAGCTGAAGCCTGATATAGATAGGTAAAAATTCTTTTCTCAACTTATTACAGGCATTGATTGACGTTGAACAAACACTAGACGTGTGAATCGATGAATCTTCATCAATATTATTATTTTACAGAGTCATCAGCAGATTGAATCGTTCGGATTTCCAATTCCGCATGAGTAAATAATGAAAATAGAAAATAAAAACTAAAAAGAACATGAAAAATAAAAAAACAGTATCAAGTAAAGTGATTAAAATTCGTTTTATTATCATAATCATCATCATCATCATCATTATCATCATCAGCGCGCAGGCGCTGATTCAATCATCAATTTTTAACCACACAGCGTGCTTTCGTCGCGCGACAATTGTCGCAGAGTCGCATGTATGAAATAGCACCTTTACGTCGCTTTAATGTGAACTAGCCCTTATAAGATATACTACTCTATTCACATTTTTTATACTCCGCGTTTCTAAATAGCAAACTTCACGATATTATTTATATTGCTCATGGCGTTGCGTGTGTAGTATTATAAAGCGCTCTACACCCCTCGACGCTTCGGTAATTATTACGGAATGCAGCTGCGGTAACAATCTAGGGTCTAGGTTCTAGGCAGCAGCAGCGGCGCAGCGCAAGCTTCGAGGGGGTTGGTGTGCCTCGGTGTCGTAAACATTAGGTGTGTCAGCGTCGTTTCATAAATAAAACTTTTCATAATTATATTACAAAAAAATATTACACTACATACTAATTAATTAATTAATTAATTAATTCAACTAGTTTTATATTATGTTTATACTGCTACGTATATAAAACATAATATATAAAATAATAATAATTGAAACAATTAGAACAATAAAAACTATACAATATAAATATAATCCTAAACAAACAAACATAAAAAAAAAAAAAGCTTAAATAAATAAAAACTGTGAATTATTTATAACCTACGAATAAACTGAAGGGAAGGTAATGCTTGTATGTGGTAAGAGAAGGTTACTGCCTGGGCGAAGAAGGGCATGGAGACGGAGAGCGTGAAATCAGGGGCTAGCGAGCACAGCCATAGCCATAGCCACCATAGTCGAAGCTCGCAACAAAAACACCACAGATCTCATAACACCAAATCGCACCATCATACTCGCCAGTATTCTCATAGATCTACTAGGTATATGCATAAACTTGTATTCAGATTTATATTCATAATTATGGATAATTTAGAACGTTACTTCTTTCTCTATTCCTAGAAGCAGCCGGAGCCAAAGAAAAGAGAGACAACAAAACATAGACGCTAGTGAAATGGCGCCATTTCAAACTACCGTAAACGTTAGGGGTGAAAGCGTCGAGCATTTAGGCCAAGAAGTTATAGAAGTACAGATATTACCTCAGGATGAAAACTGGGGTGAAAATACAACGGCCGTAACAGGCAACACTTCTGATAGATCAGAGTCGACCGAAGACGTTAGCAATTGGCCAAACGAGAGCGAAGGTTCATTTGGATTTACTTGCAATCGTTACGTCGGACCAACGGTCGCAACTGTTCTTGGAATCAGCGCTTTTCTTAGTCCAATAGCCATGGTCATACTTCCTAAACTCGGATTCTTTCCTGATTCTATAAACGTTCTTACCATACAACACAGGCTTCAACTTTTGTCTTGTAACGCAGAGTGCAAGGGACAACTCGTAGGACTTGCTTTCAAATTAGTATTACTTGGAATTGGAAGCTGGGCTGTTTTCTTGAGAAGAGCAAACGCCACTATGCCACGTATATTTTTATTCAGATCTGGGGTGCTTCTACTCACTTTATTGTGCATTTGTACTTATTGGCTCTTCTACGTCGTTCAGGTCTGTCTATTTTCATGCTTGATACTTTCGAAATAAGCAGAAATCCGATTATTATCTAAACTCTAATATCTTTCGGTTTTCAGCTAACAGAAAGCGCTAAGACTGCTGCAAACGGGGAAATAACTGAATACAAAAGTCTGGTCAGCTACGCAGGCACTCTCACAGATACTCTACTATTTATACACTATATTGCCGTCTTACTCGTCGAGGTCAGACACTTGCAGCCAACGTTTTACCTCAAGGTGATATTCGGATATAGATTTGGATAATTACCGTTGAAAATATTCTCGCCAAATCTAAACGATAAATTATTTCCTTGCTTTTCAGGTGGTGCGATCTCCAGACGGAGAATCTCGTTCCTACGCTATAGGCCATTTATCAATACAGCGAGCGGCTGTATGGGTATTGGAAAAGTACTACACTGAATTTCCAGTCTACAATCCGTACTTAGAACGACTTCCTGTCTCAAAATCAAACCGAAAACAGTCAAGTTTTAAATTCTATGAGGTTGACGGAGGCGCAGGGACTACTGTACAACAGCGAGGAGCTGGCGGAGACAGAGCAGTACTTGCGGCTCAGGCAAGGAGGCGGGACTCTAGCCACAACGAACGTTTTTATGAAGAACACGACTACGAACGTCGAGTGAGAAAGCGGAGAGCACGTCTCATCACTGCAGCCGAAGAGGCATTTGCGCATATTAAAAGACTGCATTCAGAGGCTGAATCTGCCCCTAATCCAGGACCAATGGATCCGATGGAAGCTGCGCAAGCAGTTTTTCCATCAATGGCAAGAGCGCTTCAGAAATATTTGAGGGTCACTCGTCAGCAGCCTAGACATTCTGTGGAATCGATTTTGGGGAGGTTGGCCAGGTGTTTGGCGCAGGACGCGGCTCCCAGGGCTTTTCTCGAACCGTTTTTTTCATCAGGACCTGTATTAGCTAATGAGAAAGAAAGACAGAGGAGATCGCAGCATTGGGCGCTTGTTTGCGAGGGCGAATTACCCTCTAGATCTTTAACTTCAGGTTGCGAATTTCAACTTAGACAAGGAGAGATCGCTCTGCTTTGCACCGCCCATAGGGTACCGCATTTTAATCTAACAGAACAACTCGCACATCCTAAATCTAACAAATTTTTACTCAGACTTAATTCCGAGACTTCGGTTTAGCATAGATTTCGATGTTTAGGTAGAGCTTTAGCTTTTTTATCCATTACCACGTAATTAAGGCGATAGTTTTTTATATGATTCTTTTATATTGAAATTACGTACAAACGGTGTTTATAAATTAATACTATTATCATTTTTGGATTAATTATACCCAGAAAATGAAAACTAGGAAACGAGAATCAAGAATCCAGTTTATTAGTTGAAAACGATTGGTTTCTATTCCCATTAATATTAGTTAGTTTTTTTGAATTTTATTTTTATTTCTTTTGAAAATTGGGGAAAAATTAATGTTTTCTCTTTTTTTTTTTTTTTATATCCTTATTTTTTTTTGGATTATAGCTTGTAAGTTTGATTTGCACCCAGGTCTTAGGTATATGAAAATAATTCAATTTATATCTATGGTGAGATTAATTAAATTAAGAAGAAGAAGAAGAAGAAAACAAAAAAAAAAAAAAATTAAATTAAATATGAATAAAATAAATAAAACGCTTTAGTGGAATGAATTGAACTGCATGTAGAATTTCGACTAAATTTATGTATTTTTAAGTAAAGACGAGGGAATATTGAGTATATATTCTGAAATAACAAATAACGTAAAATCGTGGTCCCGTTCTTTATTAGTAATTATTATACAAAAAATCGAGAATTATTGGTATTTCAATTAATTCAGATAGATTATTAATTATCTTGACTGATTATCGTATTTTTTGTTTTTTTTTTTATTATTTTTTCTGTTCTCAAACTGGCCGAAATCAAAATCGATAAATATTTCTTACAACTTATTGAGAAAGAGAGAAAAAGAAAAAGAAAGTAAAAGTTCTCCGCTACTTTTTTTCTTTTTTTTTTTTTTTTTTTTTTTTTTTTTTCAATCGGTATAATTTTATTTATTTTTTCGTTTACCATATTAATATACACTAATATTATCTCTCACTCGAATCGTATTATTAATTCCTACTATATTGGAAATTGTAAAGTCTGTAAAATGAGTAAAGAATAGAGAGAAAAAAAAAAAAAACGAAACAAAAAAAAAAAAAAAAAAAACAAAAATAAGAAACTATCACAATGCGCACAAATATTTTTTTAGGAAACTATTATATTATCAACTCTTTCATTTTACATGATGTGATGAATTCTAATATAATTACTTACTAATTAGTTAATATTATATTATTTTAGAAATTGATTTTTTTTTTTTTTTTTTTTCAAACTTCAGTATTTATTTACTATATGATATACATATAAAATAGTTGAACAAAAGATCTGATGGCTCTTTTGGCTACATATCACAATAAATTAACGTGTATATATGTATTTATATAGGTATAGTACCTATATATTATATACAGGGTGGTCCATTTTAATTGATGCAGGCGAATATCTCGAAAACTAACAATTATAAAAGAAAAAGTTTTATACAAAACTTGAAGGGTTTCGAGGGGGAAAGATAATGCTGATATGTGTTGACTTGTGGACTTCGCCAATTCCGAGATTTCGCAAGCAACTTCGGATTTTAGATAGGGAACACATGTTTTGGTTTGGGGCATCTGATAGTGCGATGAAAGACTCATTCAAACACGCAAGCAAAAAAAAATTGGAAAAAAAAAAATTTTGCAAAAAAAAAATTGGAATAAAAAATTTCGCGAATTTTTTTTTTTTTTTTTTTTTTGCAAAAGATTGCTTTTTTGACCCTAGCTTTCGAACACATTCATTGTTCATCACTCTAGCTCAAAATTTTTCTCGCCAATTTTGAAATTGGAAAGATTGAATGTACCAGATTAGTGAAAAAAAAATCGTAGATCAATAACGCAGAGTGATGAACAATGAATGTGTTCGAAAGCTAGGGACAAAAAAGCACAATCTTTTGCAAGAGAAAAAAAAAAAAATCGCGAAATTTTTTTTTGCAATATTTTTTTTTCCAATTTTTTTTGCAAAATTTTTTTTTTTCCAATTTTTTTTGCTTGCGTGGTTGAATGAGTCTTTGATCGCGCTATCAGATGCCCTCAACCAAAACATGTATTCCCTATCTAAAATCCGAAGTTGCTTGCGAAATCTCGGAATTGGCGAAATCCACAAGTCAACACATATCAGCATTATCTTTCCCCCTCGAAACCCTTCAAGTTTTGTATGAAACTTTTTCTTTTATAATTGTTAGTTTTCGAGATATTCGCCTGCATCAATTAAAATGGACGACCCTGTATATATATATATACACTAACGTCGCATCATCGTACTATAATTAATTAAACTGTAATATAATTATTGTACCTAATATTTTTTTTTTTTTTTATTCTATAATAATAAGTACATATATACATAATAGCTAAATAACGGAGTATGTATATGAATATTAATAATCGTCGGATATTTGATAAACTGGCTAATTTATCAATTTCCAAATTTCCTTAGACTAATATATAGTATATAATAAATAAAGTAATATCGACAAAAAGCAGCTAAAGCCTTTCTCTATAGTATATATCTACTATATATATATTATATATATATATATGTATTAATTACAGGCGCTTATGCGTATATGTATGTATCTATATGATTATAAGTATATAGGTATATAAATTTAATAATAAAATTCATTTTATAGTCGTAGCTTTTTTATATGCAATTTATATAATATGATATTTTTTCGATTCAATTATTATATCAATTTTAATCAATTTTTATTTTATTTTATTTTTACTTTTTTTTTTTATTTTTTTCTTGTTATTATTATTTTTTTTTTTTTATTATTATTTATGCGTGACGCGTGACAATGATGACTATATATATATGTATAACTGTATATGGATTTGCGGATAAAACAAAATAAATAAAATAAATGAAAAAAAAAAAAAAAAAAAAAAATTCCGTATATTCCGAAATTACACCATCGTCTACAAGTTCGGGAATCAAACTTCCGAATTTTCGATCGAGACAGAAAGTTGAATATCTCGATAAAAATAAATCGTATAGCTAAATGATCAAGGTGTCATTCAAAAGTGGAAAGAACCAGTTTCGTTTTGCCACTTTTGTTTGTTTGTTTATTTTTATTTTTTATTTTTTTCAATTTTTCACGATTTTGTTTTCGCACTCACTATCTGATAATGAATAAAAATATGATAAAAACATGAGCGTTTTTTTTTTTTTTTTTTTTTTTTTTTTTTTGTTGCGATTTTCATACTTTTGAAAATTCGCGTCTCATTTTTTTGGAAAATGGAAATGGAAATGGAAATTTTTTCTCAATTAGTTTTTTTTTGAAAATCGCAGATTTTTTTTTTTTTCCCCCAATAGTTATTCTACTTTTTTTTTTCTTTTTTTTTTTAACATAATCTAGTAAGTGCGAAAAAAAAAAAATGGTGAAAAATTTTCAAAAAAGAAGTAAAACAAAACTCGTTCTTTCCACTTTCGAATACACCACCCGGACAATTTGGCTATATAATTTTTTTTTTTCACCGAGATATATTCTATAATACTATGATCTGATCACCGAATTTAAACGTATATTATATGATATAAGTTGTTGTTGATTAAAATATTTCTAGGAATTTTTAAGTACCTACGTATACGTATATGCATTACCAAATTCTTGGCAAAGATCAATAATGATTGATCGCATTCTTTACAACAATCTATCTTTTCTATTACTACCCATATAGGTGTATGATTACGAGCTATCCTACAAACAATATATAATATGATATAGGTATTCTTTTCAAGACTATAATGATGTATCGATGGAATAATTTTTTCTTTCACGTATATATAACTCAGTATATATACATACATACATACATATATATATACAAGTACTACGAACTTTATATTTGTATTTGTATACTTGACCATAAATCATTATCCCCCTCACCTCATCGATGATATCTTATATTAATCATATACCGTTCGATTATAACTAATTTATTTGTTATATTTTAAAAATGCGAAACGACATTTTATATACTGTAACGAGCAATTTTCCTACCCGGAGGAAATTAGATAGAAAAATAAATCCCGCTCAAAGAAGTCCCAACGTATTCTCACTCAAAACACGGTACGATACAGAAACGAAACGAAAGCTAAAAGATAGTGTTGGGCGCCAGGCACACGAAGGTGCCAGATAGAGTTAGCAAAACAAAACGCAGTAAGCAACAACTAAATTCCGAAACGAGACGATAACCGACTAGATAGAAGGAGAGGGGAACGTGGGGGCGTAGAAATAACACACTTTACGCAGATATAGGTAGCAGAGACGGTAACTATAATTTTCAAAAATCAAATGCAGCGATACACAAATAAATAAGAAATAAATAACAAAAGGTTTCACATGACGGCAGAATAATACAATTCAAAAAAAAGTAGCGGCGGAATTATATTCCGGCGTCGCAACACAATTAGGCGGTTAAGCCGCAAAAGATAATTAAATAATACACAAAAAAAAAGAGAATGAAAAGATATTGAAGGTAACGAAAGATAATAAAGAAAATGACGCTAAATAATATTTAAAGTTAACTTAACATACGCATGCACGCAAGGGAAAAAAAAAGAACGCTAGATAATAGTTAAACGCCAATTAACGCACGCAAAAAAAAAGGAAAGTTCTAGGTAACGTATGCGAGACGGCAAGGGATTCTTCCCGAGCAGCGCAAGTCCAGAAAAGATATAACGTAGACGTAATTATTCTAGTTAGCCTAGAAAGAATACTAGCGATCACGACAGCCCGTCAGTAGCGAATTCAAAATAGCCGTTAGGCAGCACAGAGGCAAAGGTTTGCGGACGGACGGTCGAGATCCACAGAGAAGAGCCTACCTTTACTCGGGTCGCAGCCCAGGCGGCGTCAAAAGGTAGCACACACTCAAAAAAAATAAAAAGAAAAGCACAAAAGAAAACTATGAAAAACCCCAGAAAGAAAAACTAAATAAAACCCCAATAAGAACAAGAACAGATAAAGAAAAGAAACCCCCAAAAACAGAAAAGATAAAGATAACGTAACGGTAAGATAAGGTAAGGTAACTCGACGTGTCCACAAGGCTGGTCGGCAACGGAGTGATCGTCGATCGGCGATCCAAAAAGTGGAGGGGGAAGCCTTTCCACACTCGGCATGTTCTCCGCACCTAGAGCGCTGAACATGTTCAAAATCAGGCCGGGAGGTAACGGCTGGCGGTGATAGCAGGCTGGGAGGTGCAGCCCTCTCCCGGCCGGCAGGTGACGAAGCTGCAGAGACGGAAGCTGATGACTTAGGTGCGGTTACTAGTGCCGAGGTTTCCAGGACATCCCCCCGATGATCCTGCGACGATCGACGAATCCCACGATGTCCTAGGCGATTACCTGCTTCACAATAAAAAAAACTTACGGCAGACAAAAATTCATAAACTAAAAGTTGGACTTGCGCTTCGGTGAAGAATTTCGGTACGGCAGCAGCATGGTCGCTCACGTTTGCGAGTGGAGGCGCGGTCCAGTGGCAGATGATAAATACAAAATATTAAATATCAAATCTGCCACGTTACAACACCCCCCTCACAAACGGAACGTGCGGGGCTCAGAAGGAGCGCCGCAAAGCTTCCGCAGACCGTCGACTACACCATCCTATGCGCGATTTTTCTAAAATACTAACGGCTTGAACGCTAGGGGACGGGTTATCGGGCTATATTCTTCACGCGCTGCTGGGGCGGTACGGTAAGAAAACGTATCGCTACCGAGTGTCTCAGAAAAGACTGCACAAAGCTTCGCAAACAACGACTTTTCCGTCTAAGACGCGACTCTAACGGAGCTGGTAATTACGGTGCGAAAATATTTCCGACCGACCAGACTCAACGCCTTTTCGACGGAAAGTTGAGGAATAAACGAACTCAGGTAGCATCAGACGGTACGAGACGGCAAGATATTCACACTAAAACGGAGTTTTCGGTAACAGATCGGATTCGGCGGAAAAAAAAATGCAGGAAGGCATAAAAAAAAAAAAACCATCCGAATCACACGAATCTGCCGCTAAGCGGGGTAAGGAGTTAATCTCGACCTACTCCGCGGTGCGGGGAATCTATAGCGACGCGCGCTAACCGATTCTCGACGTAAGGTATCCACGAGAGAAGCAAGATGGACCAGCAACCGCTGCTTCTCGATCGCGCTTCCTGGCGGAGACTTCGAACAGTTTTCACAGTTCGAAATCGTCACACCGGGGCTTCCACAGCGAAAACAGAAGCGTTTCCGCGGGACGGCACACTCCGAATAGGTATGACCTGGCTCTCTACAATTCCAGCAGCTGACTAGCGACCTCCTAGGCAACATCTTCATGGCATGAGCCGAACAGACGGCAGGAGGCGAGCGAACTGGATATCGCATGTGAGGTGGAGCCAAGGTCGAAAAAGCGAGCTCAGTGGAATCAGAAGACTCACACCTCCACCGGTAACTCTCTGCGGATCTTCCGCCTAACGGAACCGGACCCACACCCAGATTCCGGAGGTAACTACGGTGTAGAGCCTCTCCCAGCATTTTCGGGCGATCTTCGTCTACGAAATTGCGTTTTGGGGACTCTTTGCTACGCTTTGACATCACAGAAGGTAAGATATTCGGTACGGCAGGTTTAGCGGATCCCTGTTCCCTTTTTGTAGGGTTATCCTGAGCCTTTGGACGGATCATGACCCCCGGGACCAAATCTACGCAAGTAGTTACGGTAGTCTGTGCCTCGGCTGGTGAGGCTTGGCTTTCCGCGCAAATCTGGCTGCATTCGAGATCCATCTCGGCAGTGTTGCGCGGTGCCAGTTCACCAATGACGCACGATTCATCAGACTCCGGGTCCAACGGTATCTCAGATGGGGTAGAGGATCTTATTTGACCGTCAGCTTCAGAAACTCGCATTTGAGTCGGGAAATCTAACGCTAAACGGGAAACGTACGGTAAAAACGGATTTCGGTACGGTAGCGGGTCATATGGCGTGCCAGCGCACCTGACGGTTTGCGGTACTGCCATGCTCGGAACAGGAGCATAAGAGCGGCGGATCGACGCGATCACGGTGATCGGTCTCGTGGTGGTAGGTGCCGTCGACGGCAGGCAAGACACTACCGGTTGCACCGCGATGCTAGGACTCCCGGACGACAGAGCTACCCTCGAAGATACTGAGATCTCGGGCTCTACGGCTTCAGTCGTCAGGAAGTCCCCGCAATCGGCGGCTACCGGGTGTTCTCGCTCGCAGATCGGCGGTTGGTCGTCAAAATTAGCACGCACGCTCAAATCTAAGGGAACATCCTGTTCTACTCGCGGTTGTGCGGGGGGAACGATCGACTGCTCATCTTCCGTACTCCAGGGGATGACATTGCCGCGGCAGTGCATATGATAATGCACCAGACGCATGCAACGTGTAGGCAAATCACCCTGGGTACTCAATTGCAAGGAAGAGAGTACGTCGTCGACTACCTCAGACGAAGAGTGGCTAAGCTGCGCAATCAGCTGATCTATACTCAAGCCTAGGAGCCAGGCGAGATCATATGGTCTCGTCGCTACATCCATGGCGAGTATAGACAGCTGTCAACTACACAACTCACACACTCTCGCACTCACACAGCGATACGGCACAGGTACGGCAATGAGTCGTTGCGAATTCGAAATAGACTTTGAGCCTGAGCTTCGAACTCAGCGCGACCAGGTAAACAATAACAGCGACGCTCCGTGCGTCGAAGGCGATCGCGTTATGCAGGGGTTCTCAACGTCGCTCTAGCTCAGCTCAAATGCTCCGTAGTGCAGTTATTCAAACTACAGCAATACGAAACGAAAAGAACGAGCTATGCAACGAAAAATCCTCCAAGTGTGTTATCTCAGGGCCCCACGTTGGGCGCCAATTTGTAACGAGCAATTTTCCTACCCGGAGGAAATTAGATAGAAAAATAAATCCCGCTCAAAGAAGTCCCAACGTATTCTCACTCAAAACACGGTACGATACAGAAACGAAACGAAAGCTAAAAGATAGTGTTGGGCGCCAGGCACACGAAGGTGCCAGATAGAGTTAGCAAAACAAAGCGCAGTAAGCAACAACTAAATTCCGAAACGAGACGATAACCGACTAGATAGAAGGAGAGGGGAACGTGGGGGCGTAGAAATAACACACTTTACGCAGATATAGGTAGCAGAGACGGTAACTATAATTTTCAAAAATCAAATGCAGCGATACACAAATAAATAAGAAATAAATAACAAAAGGTTTCACATGACGGCAGAATAATACAATTCAAAAAAAAGTAGCGGCGGAATTATATTCCGGCGTCGCAACACAATTAGGCGGTTAAGCCGCAAAAGATAATTAAATAATACACAAAAAAAAAGAGAATGAAAAGATATTGAAGGTAACGAAAGATAATAAAGAAAATGACGCTAAATAATATTTAAAGTTAACTTAACATACGCATGCACGCAAGGGAAAAAAAAAGAACGCTAGATAATAGTTAAACGCCAATTAACGCACGCAAAAAAAAAGGAAAGTTCTAGGTAACGTATGCGAGACGGCAAGGGATTCTTCCCGAGCAGCGCAAGTCCAGAAAAGATATAACGTAGACGTAATTATTCTAGTTAGCCTAGAAAGAATACTAGCGATCACGACAGCCCGTCAGTAGCGAATTCAAAATAGCCGTTAGGCAGCACAGAGGCAAAGGTTTGCGGACGGACGGTCGAGATCCACAGAGAAGAGCCTACCTTTACTCGGGTCGCAGCCCAGGCGGCGTCAAAAGGTAGCACACACTCAAAAAAAATAAAAAGAAAAGCACAAAAGAAAACTATGAAAAACCCCAGAAAGAAAAACTAAATAAAACCCCAATAAGAACAAGAACAGATAAAGAAAAGAAACCCCCAAAAACAGAAAAGATAAAGATAACGTAACGGTAAGATAAGGTAAGGTAACTCGACGTGTCCACAAGGCTGGTCGGCAACGGAGTGATCGTCGATCGGCGATCCAAAAAGTGGAGGGGGAAGCCTTTCCACACTCGGCATGTTCTCCGCACCTAGAGCGCTGAACATGTTCAAAATCAGGCCGGGAGGTAACGGCTGGCGGTGATAGCAGGCTGGGAGGTGCAGCCCTCTCCCGGCCGGCAGGTGACGAAGCTGCAGAGACGGAAGCTGATGACTTAGGTGCGGTTACTAGTGCCGAGGTTTCCAGGACATCCCCCCGATGATCCTGCGACGATCGACGAATCCCACGATGTCCTAGGCGATTACCTGCTTCACAATAAAAAAAACTTACGGCAGACAAAAATTCATAAACTAAAAGTTGGACTTGCGCTTCGGTGAAGAATTTCGGTACGGCAGCAGCATGGTCGCTCACGTTTGCGAGTGGAGGCGCGGTCCAGTGGCAGATGATAAATACAAAATATTAAATATCAAATCTGCCACGTTACAATACCTATATAATTAAAAAAAAAAAAAAAAAAAAAAAAAAAAAGTAATTTTTAATTTCTATTATATTTTTTTTTTTTTTTTTTTTTTTATTGCTTATTATTATATTGCGTTTTATCCGCGTCTTAATATATGTATATAAGGATAAAATTTCGCATCTTGGAATTACCAGCGAATTTTTTTTTTTGCATCTTGGAATTACCAGACAATTTTGTTTTCAATTATTAGACTATGCCGTTATAATAATTATGCGATTTACTATATATATATATACGGCTTATATAAGAACGGTGAATTGGTCAAATTATATAGAGATAGGAAAAAAAAAAAAAAAAAACGTAGGAAAAGAAAGAAACGATCTAATAATAACGGTCATGGAATGTCGAGCTAGTATATATTATGTAAAATATATTAGACCGGTTCAAAAAAATCGTCTGTTCTTTTTTTTTTTCTTCAATTTTCGCATTGAAATACTTTCGGGGGGGTGAAAAAAGATGCCTGATAAAAGCGGAGCTCTTAATATTAATATTTAGAGGTCGCTCATCGCGGATTTCTATTTTCCATTTGAATAGCATAAGAAATTTTTGATTTTTTATTTTTTAATAATTTCGTAGCTCACAAACCGAAGAACAAATCCAAATGACTCATACATATTTTCATAGGAAATTGAACACTCTACAAAAAGCTTCTCTTATCATTTTTTGATAAATTGACTCCTTCCAAAGTTATTCAAGCTCAAAGTTCAATTTATAGTTGAGTTGACTATTTTTTTTTTTTTTTTGTAATTTTTTTTCCACAATGATAGATACATTTTTTAGACTGTTCAATCCCCTATCAAAATATGTAAGATTCATTTGGATTTGTTCATTGGTTTGTGAGCTACGAAATTCTGAAGAAAAAAAAAAAAAAAATTCCTACACGGAGAGAAGAGAATAGTAATATTTACCATTCCAATATAGTAACCAGACTTATTTCTCATAAAATCGTAAATGATACTATGTCAAATAGGATTCATTACTATTTTTCTGGTAATATTTACTATGCTACATGGTAACTAAGCAAATGTAATGTATGAAAATCTACGTTACGATGTAACATAGTAATGGTTACTATGTTACATTGTGAATATTACTATTCTTTTCTCTCCGTGTATGCTATTTAAATGGAAAATAGAAATCCTCGATGAGCGACCTCTAAATCTTAATATTAAGAGCTCCGCTTTTAACATGCATCTTTTTTCACCCCACCCCGAAAGTATTTCAATGCGAAAATTAAAAAAAAAAAAAAAAAAAGAATAGTCGTTTTTTTTTTGAACCGGTCTATGAATTTAACGATATAATTCAAACGAAATAACATTTCGGACTAATAGCTGTTTTCAGATATTATATAGATATAGATTAATTATATGAGCGAATCGACGCACTTCAATTATTATATCATTTGTCGTATTATCATGAACCTTGCGTAGCATCACCATCTCTATTTTTTTTCTTCCTGTTTTATAATTATTAATTAATTATTATTTTTTTTTTTACTATAAGTACTATCAATCACAATATTCTTATAATTAAATTGGGGTTTTTTTTTTTCTTTCCTTTTTTTCTTCTTTTTTTTTTTTTTTTTTTGTTTCTCTTTACTGATTTTGAGACGTTCGATTAATGCGCAATGAATATACTATGTATTTATCTGGCACAGATTTCGAAGATGAAATCGTACTGTGCTCCAGCTCCTTGACCTACTATCATATAATAATTTAGAAAATTTTATGCTATAGATACGTACTCGAACGATTGTAATGAATCGAAAATAATAAATAGATATGATATTAATAATTTGGTTTGATTTACAGCAAAATCCCCTTCAGGGATTCAGATTAAATTTCACTCAAACGTCGTCATAGTCGTCTCGTCTCGTCGTCGTCGTTCGACAGCGATTGTAATGACTGCGGATATTTTATCTATACAATATGAACAAGTTTTATGGTTTTATGATCTTGATGCTTTAAAAAAAGTGATAGGTACGGCTCAGACGATGATAAATAAAAAATTTTATAATTCGCAGTTTTAAAACCGCACGAGGAATTTTTTTTTATTTTTTTTTTTTTAATCGCCTTTCATTTTTTTTTTTTTGCTAGATCGGGATCGATATTCTACGAACGTTATAATGCAAATCGTGGGGAAGTCCCGCGCAACGAATCCTGCGATCAGTCATCAGTCGCTTTCTAGTCTCAGCAGTCGGATGCTGAAATCTTGCATAAGGGGTTCGGGTTAGATTTAAATATTATGCATGTATGTACGCAGTGATGAAGACTGCTGCAGTAAGGACCAATCTGATATTTCTATCTTTTAATCTTATCCATAAAAAGGATTTTGCTACCTGGCTGCGCCGGATATCATTAAACCGTTTAAATAACGCGCAGATTGTACGTCTTTCTTACTCACGATTAAATAACACCGACAGATACGTACTATCCACCTTATAACGCAAGAAACTTAAAAGACAAACAGTAAGGCTGTGATCGTTTTAACGAACAGTTGTTAGTCTCTCTCTCTCTCTCTCTCTCTTTCTCTCTTCATTAGATTCATCGCATATAACTAAAGTGTGGACAATATATTATATAATAAAAAAATTTGCACCATATCGTGAATTGAAAACACATACAATCAACAAAAAAAAAAAAAAAAAAAAAAAACTAGAAGAAGAACTTGATGAAGATACGCATACGCGTACCCAAAACATTTCTGAGGGTCTAAGAATCCGCATGCGGTACAAGAACCATGGTGGTTTCAGATGTCAAAGTAAAGGTAACAAAAAAATTATTAATAAAACTATTAAGGCCCATTCATATAGTCGCCCACCTCCTTTTGGTCGAAATGTATCACATTTCGATTATTATATGAACCCATGCGTCAAAAACGCAAAAAAGACCAACTTAGAGCAAATTCTATTTAAATTCCGAACACATAGGTCAAAAAAAAAAATGTTCGTTTCATGCGAAAATAGAGTCTACAGATGGTTTTTACATTGTTAAAAAAAATTATTCGAATTCGATTTCCTCGGCGAACAATGTAAAAACCATCTGTAGATTCTATTTTAGCACGAAACGAAACGAACATTTTTTTTTTTTTTTTTTTTGGACCTATGTGTTCGGAATTTAAATAGAATTTGCGCTAAGTTGGCCTTTTCTGCGTTTTTGACGCATGGGTTCATATAATAATCGAAATGTGATATATTTCGACGAAAATGAGGTGGGCGACTATATTTTTCATGAGTCTCAAAAGGCATCTGCGCCACATTCCTACAAGGGTGAGCTGCATCATTATTTCAATATTATAGTTTCGCGGGTATTTCATTAACCATGCAGATGTCCTACAGTCGAGTTTTACATAAGTCGCAATGATTTATGTAACTCGCGTATATGATCCGTGAGATTGACGTTATACCATTGTGTTATTAATTATACGTATATTATAAGAGAATAAAGTAAAGTGTGTATTACTACTCCTGTTCCGTAAATAGTTTAACCATGGAGGTATAATATGGAGGGCCAGCTTCCCCCCGTTCGACCGTAATTTTGGATCCCGATTCGCGGTCGCTGAAATAGTTCGGCAGGCCGCCACTGGAGTGCGTCACGGGCGGCATGGCTATACTTTTGAATAAAAAGCGCAGCAATTCTATGGCAATTGCACGGGATGTAACAATTAATAACTGTATAAAAGTGATTTATCGTGCTCGTGCTCGATTTGAAGAGTTGTCATATCCTTCACTACGTAACAGGTAATGTTCTGGTAATGCACTGCGTAAGATTCGAGAGTTAATTCCAGTTATTACGGGGAAAACACGTCGTAGCATTACATCTACTCAAAGAAGAGGTAAAACACTTATTATCTGGACTTTGGGGATGGAAACTACAGTCGAGATAATTCTTATGTGCAATTTTTCCGGAAGATTTGAAATGACGGTGCTGATAAAAGGAAAGTATAGTTTCTAATAAGGTTATTTCCAAGGCGCAGGCGAATAATTAGGGAAATAGCCATCATGGTTATACACTCATATAATTAATTAGTCATCATACATTGGAAGGCTGTAAGGGAGGTCAATATTTAAGATTATTTTTCATCCAAACTAGTATATTAAGAATTTTTGATTTTTAACCAATAGTTGTTCATATATTGAAAAAGTTATCTACAAAACTTTCAATTCAAAATCTTTATATTGTGCGTAGTTATTCGTACACGGAGAAAATTTCATGGTAAGGGCTCTCATACATAAGAATTTCGATGTATTCCGCACTTTTGAGAACCAGGACTATAAGTATGGTAACCATTCTCACAATTGAGGCAATGGTCACCATATCTTAAGTTATGGTTAGCATACTTATAGTCCTAGTTCTCAAAAGTGCGGAATACATCGAAATTCCTATACAGTATGAGAGCCCTTACCATAAAATTTTCGTGACCTCTTTGGTACCTAGTGGAATTCGAAATTGTACCAGATCAATTCGTCCCTAGACGAAGGGGTTTATACCTACGTACTTAATTATACAATAAAAAAGATTAATTTCTTTTAATCAAATTGTGCAGAACTAAAAAAATTATAGCTGCATGCGTGACAGCAGTTTTATAGCCTCTGCTATGAGAATCTGGAAATTAATCATCTGAAAACATTTCATAAACATATCAACGTACTCTCATTTCCTTTACCCGACGCAAATAATCGAATTTACGCGATTCCATCGGTTAAAATGATTCAAATGTGTCAAGCGCGCCTATTGCCGGAATGCATAATTCATGAGTCTTTATAGCCAAGCCGACGAGAGCGCTGCCTGTCGGCCACGGCGCGAGTTAATTCTCCGACCGCGAATTGGAGTCAGGTCCGCTGGCGCAGCTGGCCCTCCATATTATACCTCCATGGTTTAACTTTGTGCAGATATTTTATATTGTTAGAAAAAACGTATTTCATATTATACTACATCCGGTATATCAATGCAGACGGCATGGAACAATCAATGTGTATATTTAAACATCTGGATTGTTAAATTACACAAAACACTGCGATGAAAGCTGTATATGCATCGGTTTCGATCAGTCATCAATTCAGAGTTTTGTGTTATAAAACAAAATAGCCGATTGCCACTTGACTACTTTTTTGTGTATTTCTTTGTCCATGAAATTCTATATATATATATGTACCGAGAATTTTCGGTGAGAGTAGACAGTCCCCTTCCTACGGTAAAACCTACACAGGCGCGCACCGCGTGCGTGAGGCTCGGTCGGGACGAAATGAGGTGCCAGTAGCATTGCATCCCCTCCCGCACGAGCCTCACGCACGCGGTGCGCGCTCGTGTCGGTTTTGCCGTAGGAAGGGGACTGTCTACTCTCACCGAATATTCTCGGTATATGCCGGTTGCTATTTGGTCCGTTTCTCTTTTATTAGCCTCCGGGGAGATTATTACGTAAATTATTATTAACTCTTGTTATTCTTCTATATGTAAATTCGCATCGCATATTATATTTATCTATTTGTAATTTATAGTCAAAATTGGACATTTTTATTTTATATATTATTATAATGAGTTCTGCAGGTGAGTCGAAAATTTTAACGATTATCTTATTAGGTTGAGAGAGCAGCATGGGGTGGAGGACTGGAGTTCCTGATGTCATGCATAGCGACATCAGTTGGTTTGGGAAACATTTGGAGATTTCCTTACACAGCTTATCAAAACGGGGGTGGAGCCTTTTTAATACCGTATATAATAATACTACTGATTGTCGGAAAACCGTTTTACTACTTGGAAGCAATTCTGGGTCAATTTTCCAGCAAATCTTGTGTCAATGTTTGGGCAGTATCCCCGGCAATGAAAGGTGCGATTCGTGTGCAAATATATAACGCATAGACTTATGTTAGCTGTTGCCATTAATAATGTCGACTCGTGTGTCCGCACGCATCTGTTTAAACGAATGATTAGCACAATATACTGTATAGCGTGCTACATACTAAAAACCAGTATGCTGTATACTTGTATTAATTTTTTTTTTTTTTTTTTTTATTGTCATTATTTTGATGACGCGCGTATAGCTGTGTACGATTCACACAATTTACATTATGCGGTCTTGTCAGTTCTTCTTTTTCTTCAACTACGACGATTACCCAATCCAGCTGAATTATTATTATCATTATTATTGTGTTTTTTGTTTCGGAACGGTAAAAATTCCGAATTCGATTCAATCGATTACGAATTTTTTTCCAAATTAACACTGAATGAATACATATGCGCATATAGATTTCAAGTTTCGGAATTTTGGAACTCCGGTGTTCTCCGTTTCAAAGTTTTTCCAATCGGCTAGATATAAGACTTCAGGGAAATTTAAACTTTGAGCCGGTAGTATTATTTAAATTCGAATTTTTTACCATTCAGGACTAGGAAAAATCGGAACTATAACTTGTGCCCTAAAATTTGTGATGATAATTTTTAGGAATTGGATACGGCCAACTGATAGCCGCACTCTGTGTTGTTTCATACTACTGTTCGTTGATGGCTATAACTCTGTTCTACTTGATCGTAAGCTTTCAGCCTGAACTACCCTGGTCAGTATGTCAAGAAGAATGGGGTGCTAATTGCTTTGACTCTGGCGGTAGCGTGAACATGTCTTTAATAACCGGAAACGGTTCCTTGCAGAGTTCAGCAGAATTGTACTTCCTGTACGTAGTTCAAAAATTTGTTTCCAAGTTAAAAAAAGAAGAGACAGCTCGATCATTTCTGCGACTGATTACATTAATTTCAGAAAGGTCGTTCTCAAAGAGACTGAATCAATCGAGGATGGGATCGGTCTGCCCTCATGGCAGCTAAGTCTTTGTCTCCTTGGTAGCTGGATTCTTGTATTCGGAGTGCTCTTCCGTGGGACGAAAAGTTCAGGAAAGGCAGCCTACTTCCTGGCGCTTTTTCCCTACGTCGTAATGGCAGCTTTACTGATCAGAGCGGTAACCCTCGACGGTGCAGGCAATGGAATAATGTTCTTCATAACTCCGGATTGGGGGAAATTGTTGCAACCCCAGGTCTGGTACGCCGCGATAACGCAGTGTTTCTTTTCCCTCAGCGTGTGCTTTGGCCCCATAATAATGTACTCTTCGTACAACAATTTCGGGCACAAGCTCTACAGGTGAGCACTAATCACCGTCCAGTGTGATCGCAATCTCTTCACGGTTCCGATGATCTTCCATGTACAATCAGAACAAGGTCTTGTTGACACAACCAAAATTTGGTTATTATATGGACAATCAAATTTTTTGTTCAGTAAACCAAAAATTTCGTTCGGATAACCAGAATTTTGTTGGTAAAACCAAATTTTGTTGGGACAACCAAAATTTTGGCTGTTCCAACAAAATTTTTGATTGACTGAACAAAAAACATGTGATTGTCCATATAATAACCGAAATTTTGGTTGTGGCAACAAGACCTTTTTCTGAATGTATCCGTTCGTTTACAGGGACGTTATGATCGTCACGACTCTGGATACCTTCACAAGTTTCATAGCTGGTTGTACGATATTTGGAATTCTTGGTAACCTTGCTCATGGTATGGGGACCGAAGACGTGGGTACAGTTGTCCGCGGTGGTGCTGGCCTTGCGTTTATCTCCTACCCGGAAGCCCTGGCCCGTTTCACTTTCGTTCCCCAGCTATTCTCCGTATTATTTTTCGTGATGATGCTGGTCCTCGGAGTTGGTAGTGCCATGGCTTTGGCTGGTGCAGCATTCAGTGTATTGTGCGACAGATATCCTAATGTCAGAAAGTGGCAGATGATGCTTGGAATTTCAATAATTGGCTACGCAATCGGTCTCGTTTACGTAACTCCGGTAAGGAAATTAGTAAGCTGATATCGACGCCCGATACGAATAACAGCACATTTCAGATTCCGGGTGAAAAAGAGCACGTTTCAAATTCCGGGTGGAAAAGAGCACATTTCAGATTCCGAGTGAAAAAGAGCATGTTTCAGATTCCGGATGGAAAAGAACACGTTTCAGATTGAGAATGAAAAATAGCACGTTTCAGATTCACTCGAAAACTAGCACAATTCAGGCGAAGCGAATATTACTCATTAGTAAGTGTCAGGTAGGTTTATTATGAAATTGGAAATGCACAATTATGCACAAAAACTCGATTCAATTTTATCATTGAATGATTAATTCAATCTTATAATAAACCTAGCTGACACTTGCTAATAAGTAATATTCGGTTCAACCTGAATTGTGCTAGTTTTCGAGTGAATCTGAAACGTGCTATTTTTCATTCTCAATCTGAAACGTGTTCTTTTCCATCCGGAATCTGAAACATGCTCTTTTTCACTCGGAATCTGAAATGTGCTGTTATTCGTATATCGGTCGTCGATATATATCGTCGCGTAAATCCATTATACCAAATATTTGACCATCGCCCTTTATCTAGGGTGGACAATGGATATTGACATTGGTCGACTACTACGGTGGAACATTTGTCGCCATAGTCGTTGGGGTCCTCGAGATTATAACGATATTCTGGATATATGGTCTACGCCGGTTTCTAGATGATGTAGAATTCATGACTGGTGTCCGGCCCGGTTTTTACTGGAGAATATGTTGGTTCGGTGTAACACCGATTGTGATGATCGTCATCATGGCATACACCATAATAATATACGAACCACCGACTTACAACGACACAGAATTTCCAACATCTGCTTATGGTTTGTGCTCATTATCTTTAATCTCTTGCGCACCCTCGTTAATTTCACACCATCTGATTTATATTCTGGTCTTACAGTCGCTGGTTGGATCATAGTGGGCTTTGCGATACTTCAGCTAGTAGGTTGGATCGCCTACCGTATCGTAACGAAAAAGAGCTTCTCTTTCTTCCAAGTGAGCTTTCACGATATTAAATATCTATCTATAACTTGATAATTATAAACGCGGCGATCTATATATAATCGGTGATTTTTTTTTTTTTAATCGTTTTCTTCAGACCATCAAGAATGCTTTCATGCCTTCTTCGGATTGGGGTCCAGCAGATCCTAAAACCCGTCAGGAATGGGTGGCTTTTACCGATTCGAGCCAGGCTAAAGCGTCTTCGAAAGGACTTTACGATCTTTTCTTCAAATGATAGCTACTATATAATTATTTATATTTTTACTACCATCTGCATAATATTGTAGGTATACCTCAACAATTTACAGGGTATATTTTCATCTCGCTATAATATCATTAACGAATAGGAAGATTCATCGCGTATACGAGTTGAAATAATTGTAACATATTGTATGATGATGAAATAATAAAAACTATCTCACTGTTTCGTAATCAGTTTCCACACATCTATATAAGTCTGCACTCATATTAGTTATGCGATTATGACTATAGAATGTCAATGCTCTTATTTGACTACATATATGAGAATTTGGGGTCAGTCGAATCAGCACAAAGCTTTAGTTTTTCATCAGGCCATAAAGTATCTGGAATGTTTTTTATTTTTTTTTTTTATTTTTTTTTTTTACGTGTAGGTCTTGTTCCAGATAAAGTATAAGCTTAGCGCAAACTGCAGCAGGCCTTTACATGTCGCAAGGGTGTTTCGCAGCGTATATTTTATCTGTCTTAACGTATCCGTAAGGATGACGTACGGATCGTAGGTACTGACTGGCTTCTGATTGTGACGTTAGTAAAGATCCGAGTTTTTATAACTTAGAGACGTGAGATATATAACAGAAATAATTGGTGCAATAAACTTTATTTATAAGCTGCGGTGTGTATATGTATTATTTTACTGCGTGGATTACTGGTCGCAGACTATATAGACTAAATTCCGAAAACAAGATCATTTTATTATAAGATAATATAGACGTATTATATTCTTAATAAAAAAAAATAAAAAAAAAAAAAAATTATCGTGCCTATGGGTTTTATCAAATTTATTTCATATACCTTTCGCGATTAGTTACCACGAAATTAAACACCGCGTAATTATTATTGTCGCTTCCTAAAATCAAGATCGGTTGAGAAATTCGATCGCAGAAAAAAAAAAAAAAAGAAAAAAAAAAATTGCGAAAGTTGATCCTGATTGAAATTAATCAAAATTGACTGGATCCAAATTGTCATGCATGAGTTAATTGGAATTTCGTAAGTATTTGGAAACTTATCCAAGACTGTAAATAGTCCATAAGTCGATAAGTATATCGCGTATCTTGTATATCTGTATTATATAAAAATTTGAGATTACAAAAAACAAGCCAAATTCAATTACGTTATTCGCTTAATTATTATTTATTTTATTTATTTTATTTGGAATCGTAGTCCAACAGGCGAACCCAAGGCAGGGCATACAAGAGTTACATAGCAAAGACAATATATATAATAAAAATAAAAATAAAAATAAAAATTGGCACATAAAATAGGCATTATGCAAGTTCCCATCGCGCAGACTCGCAATAATTTATTTCACCTCCTATAGTGGTAATGACTATACGGCAGTGTTTATCTGCCACTCTAAGAACATATTGTATATAAAAACACACAACACCTAGTTCAGATTTGATTGGATTGAGAGGTGGTCGGTGTTTAGCGTTTACAATAATTCTGTGTGTCATGGTAGAAGACGACAAGGTGCGTGTATTTAAATTAATCACAAATTGTATAAAAGTACTAATCGGAGTACCGATTATGATGCATCAATTGGTAATTTATAGTCAAATTTTTTTATAAATTTTCCCATCCATTACCATATATATGATTATATTTATCAAAAATCTATAGCTGCATTACGTGTTGTGTTTCGATACTATAAAGATTAGATCTTGTTCGATAGATACTTATTCGCGGTATTTAGACAGTGAGGAATGACCACAGGTGCGGATGGACTGTCAACAAACCATAAACATCGCATGGTGATATGATATTACATTTCATAGGCACCGTTTGACAATGACTGAACGTTTTTCTCTTCAATTCACATCGTATCATGATTAGCTGTTCAAACTCTATTTATCGGGGAGTATTATAATCGAGTAGCTCATTCGAAATCATCAGGTTTAGCTACGAATTATAACGAGATACCTTTTACATGATCGATGAGCGCCTTTGTTTTCAGTGCACTGTTGAAAAAAATTGAAGAAAAAAATAATGTCCACTATCATTTCATGTCAATTTCAATACTTTTTTTTTTAGTTAAAACAACATTATTTTCACTTAAACGACAAATATTTCTGTTTTTTTCCACGGAAAATAGTGTTGAAATAAACATAAAATTTATAGTGGACCTCCTGGAACATTTTATTTCTAACGGTGTGACTTTTAATTTTGCGAATTCTGTGGAAACAGATCTACTATGTCCATATTCCCAACAAAGTCATTCACATAGATTAATTAAGGCCCATCACTAGTCGCCCACCTCTTTTTGATCGAAATGTGTCACATTTCGATTATTATCTGAGCCCAGGCGTAAAAAACGCAAAAAAAGGCCAACTTAGCGCAAATTCTATTTCAATTCCGAACACATAGGTCCAAAAAAAAAAATGTTCGTTTCGTTTCGTGCTAAAATAGAATCTACAGATGGTTTTTACATTGTTCGCCGAGGAAATCAAATTCGAATAATTTTTTAACAATGTAAAAACCATCTGTAGACTCTATTTTCGCACAAAACGAACGAACGTTTTTTTGGACGTATGTGTTCGGAATTGAAATAGAATTTGCGCTAAGTTGGACTTTTTTGCGTTTTTTACGCCTGGGCTCGGATAATAATCGAAATGTGACACATTTCGACCAAAAGGAGGTGGGCGACTAGTGATGGGCCTTAAGAAGAGTAGCTAACATATAAAATCGAAACGCTTTTATAATGCAGGATGAGATGCCCCAAGGCACCGAGGTCGCATCAGTTAGCGACGAAAATGAGGATTCTAGAGCACAGTGGGCAAGTGGAATGGAGTTCCTGATGTCATGTGTAGCTTTTTCAGTCGGTCTTGGTAACGTATGGCGTTTTCCTTACACTGCATACGAAAACGGTGGCGGTGCTTTCCTCATACCATATTTGGTCGTGCTTTACATAATCGGAAAACCATTTTACTACATGGAGATGATCTTGGGTCAGTTCACTAGCAGATCATGCGTGGAAATTTGGTCTGTGTCACCTGCCTTCAAAGGTAAAGTTTTATTACGTATTTCTTGGTCCCGTGGGATAACACATACAATTTTCAAACAACGCGGATAGCAAAAGCTCATTCTGATTATACATATCGTTGCAGGTATCGGCTTCGGTGTTACGTTTACAGCATTTTCGGTAGTAACTTATTACTGCACGTTAATGGCTCTGACGTTATTTTACCTGGCTTCAAGTTTCCAATCAATTTTGCCCTGGAGTACATGCCGAGAAGAGTGGGGCGACAGTTGTTTCAGTTCATCAGAAGCTGGTAACGTAACTGTAAACAGTACGCAGTCCAGTTCAGCGGAGTTATTTTTCCTGTAAGTATATAGATATGATGAAGAAGGACTTGACCATTATGAAATTTTGAGATGAATTAGAGTTGTGGCTTTTATTTGCAGCAAAATCGTGCTGAACGAGGTTGACAATATCAGCAATGGCATAGGTACACCGTCCTGGAAGCTAACCGTTTGTTTAGCAGTAAGCTGGATTGTGATTGTGCTAGTCCTTTTCCGGGGTGTGAAAAGCGCTGGAAAAGCGGCCTACGTTTTAGCACTTTTTCCTTACACGATAATGATCGCACTTTTGATCAGAGCCGTCACATTGCCAGGTGCTATGAACGGAATAATATTCCTGTACAATCCAACATGGTCAAAAATTCTAAATCCTCAAGTATGGTACGCTGCTGTATCGCAAGCTTTCTTCTCGCTAGGAGTATGCCTCGGTGCTGTAACCATGTACTCGTCTTACAACAACTTTCGACACAACATATTTAGGTCTCTCCCTCCTTTTTTTTTTTTCTTTTTCGAATCATATATAGAGATAATTACCATTTTTTAATCTTTCACAGGGATTGCACAATAGTAACGACCCTGGATTTGTTCACGAGTCTGCTTGCGGGTACGACGATATTTGGAATTCTTGGAAATTTGGCACATGAATTGGGCACCGATGACATAAGCAGTGTAGTTCGTAGTGGTACTGGACTAGCATTTATATCGTATCCAGAAGCATTGGCCAAATTTACATTCGTTCCACAATTATTTGCGGTTCTATTTTTCCTGATGCTTTTCGTACTGGGCGTTGGAACATCGGCGGCAGTCTGTAACGTTGTGATCAGTGTGATAACGGACCAGTTTCCTAAACTTGTGCATTGGATGGTTGCAGTCGGAGTTGGGATCGTCGGATTTCTCATCGGAATAACTTACTGCACTCCGGTTAGCCATCAGCTTGTGATGATCAGTAGAACGATAAAATTACTTGCATAAGTTATGCATGATGCATCACCCGTCAAACGACGTACTATTTTCATTTTATGTAACATTTTTCGCTGATCTTGACAGCAATAAGTACCTAAGCCCATTCTATGCCCTGCATTATCTAATCGTGATTCGTGTCATATCTATCTGCAGACTGTAAGGTAATGCCCATTACTATATACGCTACTGGCTGTTGAAAATGTTGTTACAAATTACGAGCCTCATAATTTGCTTTAAGCTTTGCAGTTTATATTCATGTTACCTACATCGTGGAAGGTTTCAGTTTACAGACATTGTCGAGATAAATAACGTCTGGAAGCATCATATTCGAATCATTACAGTCATAAAAAAAAAAAAAAAAAAAAAAAAAAAAAAAGAATGATCAACGTTTCATCATGCACATATCAGAAGCAGTTTTAAGACTTTCCTAATTTTCAGGGAGGACAATACATTTTGAATTTGGTCGACTATTTCGGTGGTACTTTGAACCTCGTTCTTCTTGCCAGCTTCGAGGTGGTAGCAGTTTCTTGGGTTTATGGTAAGTTCGATGTTAAAGGCCCATCCCTAGTCGCCCACCTACTTGTGATACATTTCGACCAAAAAGAGGTGAACATTCGTCAGAATTGTTCAATTGGAGTGAAAATTGTTGCATTTCACGATCTTTAGGTCTACTACTACTCTAACGATATAATGACAAAATTGATCTTGTTTCATCAAGGTGTCGATAATTTTCTTGACGATATTGAATTCATGAGTGGGAAACGGCCGTCGATTTACTGGCGTTTTTGTTGGGGTCTTCTGACACCAGTAATGCTCTTCATCATCCTTGTATACTTTCTTCTGACCATGACCCCGATCACGTACAATGACCAAAAGTACCCCGTATCAGCCTACGGTTAGTATATACAGTAATTTATGTCTAAAAAATAATTCAACTTTTAAAATTTATAATGAACGAAGGAACACAATAATTTCAGCTGCTGGATGGACTCTGGTCTTTTTGGGTATTGGCCAGTTTCCTCTATGGATGATCGTCACTACATTACAGAATAGAGAAAAGGCTGAATGGACTGAGGTTCGTAGAACTATAAGCGGTTTGAAGCAAATATTTTTGTTTCGTTTAATTTATTTTACCCTCAATATTATCTTATCGTGGTTTTAGATATTTAAACCAAGACTTGATTGGGGACCAAAAGACAGAGAGACGAATAATAAATGGAAGGAGTTTAAGGAACTCAAACGACGTGATCGAGAGAGGAAGTTGGAAACAAATGGAGCGAGAATCAAGGCAGCATTATTTGGCAGATGAAATAACACGCATCATTCATCATTTTATATTGTTTGAAACGAACGATTTCCTGTACACTGTATATCATTAATTATAAAAAAAAGGTTTTATTTATTCATTGGAAAGTTTTACTTTTTTCAAAAATATTATTTCAATAAATTGGGACTGCAACGATGACTAGATAGAAAATTGATGGTATACAATTTAAAAACTATATGATTTGCTGCATGCTCTGATTGCTCTCAGTCTGAGAACAATCTAAAAAAATCTTCTTCTCTCCTGCAGATTAGAAGAATAGTCAGAAATTTATTTTGAAAGTTTATTAGATCTGGTACTCTGAACGTTGAACAGTACACGTAGTTTTTCTACCAGCCAATTTCCCGTTCTGGCTTCTCTCAGCTTTGCTTTTTCCTCTTTAAATAAAATCCAGGCTTTTCGATCGTGAAGAAGTCGAGGCCCCCAGTCAGGCGATGGACGGAAAGCAGATTTCAGCATCTATGATCAATATTAAAAGAGATATAATCATCGAAGGGCGTTAGATTTTCACAAGTCTCTCAGCTACTTACCACCTTTATAGGCAATCCTTTGTACTTCAAAATAGCCATCGACATCCAAATTGGAATTTGTAAAATCCCAACAGCCATGAGGGTCCAACCAGCCGCATGTGCGCTTGTGGGAAGCTCGATGCCATCGTATGTCAGCGGTGTCATTACCACCAAAACGTAGATGAAAATAGAGACGAGGATGAACGGGGTGATTATGCACCAGCATAAACGCCAATAGATACTGGCTTTCCTCTTCAGCATGAACTCTATATCGTCCAAAAAGTTCTCCATACCTGCGCAGTGAGCAATTATCAGAATTCTTTTTTCTTACCACTTTAATTAGAGGCGGGCTGCCATCACTCACCGTATACCCACATGATTCCGGTTAGCTCGAAAGCGGCCAGGATGTAGACGATGAATGAAGCACCGTAGTAGTCGACGAGGGTCAAGATGAACTGACCACCCTGCAAGAATACGGTGTGATTGTGAAATCGTTAAACGAATTTAATAATTCAATGAACTTACAGGTGTTACGTATACCGTCCCGATTGCAAATCCACCAGTAATAACGCATGTCATAACGTGCAAGCGTTTAAGGCTTGGAAACTGATCGCAAATTCCTGCTATGACTCCTGAGCTTATTCCCACGCCGCTACCAATACCGAGAACGAACATCATGGTGAAGAACAAGACAGCGAAAAGCTGTGATGAAAAGTGGACGATGGGGTAAAACGCTGATCGATGAAATTTAAGGTCAATTAATTCGCATCATACCTGGGGCACGACAGTAAATTTTGCTATTGCATCAGGGTATGAGATAAAAGCTAGTCCGGAGCCTCCACGAACAACTGTACTGATGTCGTCACTTCCTAACTCGTGAGCGAGGTTTCCTAGTATTCCAAAAATCGTGCATCCCGCCATTACACTCGTGAATGTATCGAGGGTGGTCACAATCAGTGCGTCTCTAAAATTGAGGTCAGTCACGTTAACGCGCACAATCACATTCAGAAAAAGGTCTTATGTTGACACAACCAAAATTTGGGTTGTTATAGTATGCACAATCACATTTTTTGTTCAGTCAACAAAAAATTTTGTTTGTCCCAACAAAATTTGGTTTTACCAACAAAATTTTGATTATCCGAACGAAATTTTTGGTTGACTGAACAAAAAATGTCATTGTGCATGTGATAACCAAATTTTTGTTGTGTCAACAAGACCTTTTTCTGAGTGCAGATAACGCAAGACGGATTTTTACCAACCTGTAGATATTGTGTCTGAACTCATTATGCGACGAGTACATGATGATGGAACCGAAGCAGACTGAGAGCGAGAAGAAACACTGAGATATAGCCGCGTACCAGACTAAAGGATCGAGGAGTTTCTCCCATTTCGGAGTCACGAAGAATAGGATTCCGTTCATTGCACCATCAAGGGTGACGGCTCTGATCAACAGCCCGATCATAATCACGTATGGAAATATAGCGAGAAAGTATGATGCCTTGCCGGTGCTTTTTACACCACGGAATAACACTATGCTGATCGTAAGCCAGCACCCGAGTAGACAGAGGGTCAGTTTCCAGTCTGGAAGCCCGATTCCGTAATCTATTGTGTCGTACTCTTTGAGCACTATCTTTCTGGAAGTTGAAATTTTTTTTTTTTACAAAAATTAAAGATGGGTTTGATTTTGAGACTTTAGATTAGAAGAACTGTCCATGCGTGAATGCATGCATACATTACCTGAAGTATAATTCCGCAGAACTTTGCTGACTCTCATTTCGTGGCAATATTTTGAAGGTCTCATTTCCTCTCGTTTCAATATCTTCACCACGTCTTCCAGAATCTATACAATTATCACCCCATTCCTCGCGGCACCATGCCCATGGCAATTCCGAAGCAAATGATGCCAACAAATAGTACAAGTTTAGAGCCATTAACGAGCAGTAATAAGTAGCGAGGATCATCAGAGAACACATCTGGGCCCATCCCACGCCTGTGAAATGAGGATTGAGTTAATTTCGGAGGACTATCAGCACATTTTGTGCAAAGGATGCAGTGAATGAGAATTTTTTGATCATGGGCAGGTCGCTGTTACGTCAATTCACTCTAAAACCAAGTGCGCTGATTTTAACACACTTTGTGTAGATGTGTTGGAACAACGCACTCGAGTGCTCTCAAGTGCGTTAAAAGTGTGTTAAACTATAACGCACTTGGTTTTAGAGTGAAATTCTCGTCTGGTTTAATTAAATATGTGAATTTTTTTCTGAATGATGGTATTAATGAATATGCGTTTTACGTCAAGTTAGACAGTTTTATTAGCTTTCCCACGGCTTATGGGTCCCATAAAGATTACTTAGTATGATGATGCGTATGATGGAGCTCAAAATTAAATTGTTATCAGTGTTACTCGGGGCTAGACGCAGTTCATTAAAATATGTCAATGCCATCCTGCGGCGTTTATCTGATATAGAATTTTTTAGGGTCGGAGCCTAGGTTTGAATAGTTTAATCCCCGAATACCCAGGTACGTACCTACCTCGAAAACCCGGGGATAAACTCCACACGTTTATGTGAGAGCTGCTGCAAAACTGACCCAAGATCATTTCCAAATAGTAAAAAGGCTTCCCGACCAGAAGCAGAACGATTACATAAGGTATCAGGAATGCACCTCCTCCGTTTTCATAGGCAGTGAAAGGAAAACGCCAAACGTTACCAAATCCGATGGACAAAGCGATGCAGGACATCAAAAATTCGATACTATTACCCCAGGTTGGTCTCGCCTCCTGTTCTGGTTCTCCTGATTCACCCGGCTCGTCGCTGACCACCGTTGTCTTACCACCATTTCTCACCGGGTCGTTTTCGTACCCAAAATTATCGATTCCGTTCATCTCGTTCCCTATGCAGGAATGACGAGCATTCAAGGGAGATCGGTAGTGAAAAGAACCTTCCTGTGTTTCGAAGAAAAAAAAAATAAGAATAAAATTCAAAACTGGATCATACATCGACGCCCGATACGAATAACAGCACATTTCAGATTCCGGGTGAAAAAGAGCACGTTTCAAATTCCGGGTGAAAAAGAGCATACGAGCCATTCCACGTCAGACCGGACAAAATAAATCAAAAAATGACCTCGATGTTATCGATTTCGCTATCATTTTTTTTACGGGTTCTATGGAACAAATAAATGCATCAAACAATTTTTTGTTTTTTTTTTTTGGCCCCTATTTTCCAAGTTACACGGGGGTGAAATTCAGGAAAAAGAGCCAAAAATCGAAAACATACTCCTCTTCAAACGGTCATATCTTTGATTGTATTAATCCTAGAGACTTCATACAAGAACCATTTCAAAGCTATTGAATGACACTATTATAATATATTTATTTCATTTCGCGTTAACAAACAATTCTATTTGTTATAAACAAATATATTATTCAAACGTGATTTTCATAGAAAATACCAAGCGATAAAATTATCAAAAAAATATGAGCGTATTCCTTGATCAATTCTCTACAAAATCGTTAAGTCAATTTTATGGAGAACCGATGGGAACTATGTTAAAACGATTTATTTATAAGCGAAGGCGCGCGCTGCCACCCAAAAACCCGGCTCAGGTACGTGTGGCTAGCATGAGAAAGCATCGGTGGGCATGTTCACGGTCATATTTTTGGTTGTTTTCATCCGAAAGACTTCTTCCTAGAACCATTTCGAAGCTATTGAATGACACTATTATAATATATTTATTTCATTTTGCGGTAGCCAACAATTCTATTTGTTATAAACAAATATATTATTCAGACGTGATTTTCAAAGCAAGGGCTACGCGATAACATTCTCAAAAAAATATGAGCGTATTCCTTGATCAATTCTCTACAAAATCGTTAAGTCAATTTCATGGAGAAACGATGGAAACCATGTGAAAACGATTTATTTATAAGCGACGGTGCGCGCTGCCGCTGAAAGACCCGGCTCGGGTACGGTTTTTCGGTGGCAGCGCGCGCCGTCGCTTATAAATAAATCGTTTTAACATGGTTCCCATCGGTTCTCCATAAAATTGACTTAACGATTTTGTAGAAAATTGATCAAGGAATATGCTCATATTTTTTTGATAATTTTATCGCTTGTTATTTTCTATGAAAATCACGTTTGAATAATATATTTGTTTATAACAAATAGAATTGTTTGTTACCGCGAAATGAAATAAATATATTATAATAGTGTCATTTAATAGCTTTGAAATGGTTCTTGGATGAAGTCTCTAGGATTAATACAATCAAAGATATGACCGTTTGAAGAGGAGTATGTTTTCGATTTTTGGCTCTTTTTCCTGAATTTCACCCCCGTGTAACTTGGAAAATAGGGGCCAAAAAAAAAAAAACAAAAAATTGTTTGATACATTTATTTGTTCCATAGAACCCGTAAAAAAAATGATAGCGAAATCGGTAACATCGAGGTCAGAAAGCTGTCCGGTCTGACGTGGAATTGCTCACCATGTTTCAGATTCCGGATGGAAAAGAACACGTTTCAGATTGAGAATGAAAAATAGCACGTTTCAGATTCACTCGAAAACTAGCACAATTCAGGCGAAGCGAATATTACTCATTAGTAAGTGTTAGGTGGGTTTATTATGAAATTCGAAATGTACAATTATGCACAAAAACTCGATTCAATTTTATCATTGAATGATTAATTCAATCTTATAATAA
The DNA here is from genome assembly GCA_943736025.1 of Tenthredo mesomela. Lineage (NCBI taxonomy): Eukaryota > Metazoa > Arthropoda > Insecta > Hymenoptera > Tenthredinidae > Tenthredo > Tenthredo mesomela. The sequence continues at coordinate 58,046,383 of OX031014.1, forward strand.
ACCTACCTGACACTTGCTAATAAGTAATATTCGGTTCAACCTGAATTGTGCTAGTTTTCGAGTGAATCTGAAACGTGCTATTTTTCATTCTCAATCTGAAACGTGTTCTTTTCCATCCGGAATCTGAAACATGCTCTTTTTCACTCGGAATCTGAAACGTGCTCTTTTCCACCCGGAATCTGAAATGTGCTGTTATTCGTATCGGGCGTCAAATATGGATGAATAGGATGCTGAAAGACTCCGATGAGGCTTCGAACAAGAAAGTAAAAAGTAAAAATCAAGAATTAGGTACCGATTTTTTTCAATTCACTCGCAGATCAATTTGAAAAAAAAAAAAAAAAACGTTTACACTTTCATGGATTCTACTTTGTTGTGAGTGGTAAATTACTGGCGGAAGCATCTGCTATGGTCAAGAGTGCAGAGTACTTGAATGATAATATAAATATCTATTGCTCTCTGCGCGTAGCGTTGATTAATGTTAAAGATAAAACGCAACAGTGTTCCTTTCACGCATAATGTTTGCGCATATTACGATTAGAAATTTATGATGTTAAATTACGCGATAAGAATTCTTCTTTTTTTTTTTTTATTATTTTTATTTTTTTTATTTTTATTTTTTATTTTTCGTGTTCCGCATGTATGTACGCGCAGGGAACACTTAACGTGTCGGACGTAGACCGTCAGGTGACGTTTGCCGGATTATCATGTGTCCACATCACTTAATCTGCAGTGAACTCGCATTTTATATACGCTACTATATATACCTACGCAGCACGTATATTTAACGTTATCAAGACGATCAATCACTTATTGTTAGTTTTTATTCGAATTCATTTAACGGCATGCCATATGCACACCCATCATATACGATTACGATTAAAAAATCATCAATTTATATTACCTGCTATATATACCTACCTATACTCTCTCAGATCTCAATAAATCGTACCAAACGATCGTTATCGATCTCTTAACAAGACTAACTAACTACTAAATATATAACTCGAAGTAATACCACAAAAGAATGAGAATGAAAATTGATACTCTATCATTTCAGTATACAGAAAAAAAATTGACTTATCTATGCCTAGTACTTGTCTTGCTCAAGCTCTGCACTATCAATGAAAGAGAAATCATTTTTGTCACAATCCTAATCTTGATAATTGTATAGCTAAGTTTACCTACGAGCTACGATTCGATTCCACGCGATTGCTCAAGTTTTGTGCATCAATTTTTTTCGATCAAGTTAGACGTATGTATGATTAATCAACTCTCAAAACTATATTCTATTCGGGAATACCTAACAATTACATATAGTTTACCAATAGATACGAAATAAATCAGTTCAAGTTTATCGTGAAATCTAATTAATTTCATGCTGTCTAAAAAAAAAAAAATTTCAAAACATTTTTTATACACATGCTGACAGGCCGTATCAGATATAATTATCAAAGTTATCATTCATTAATCCAAGCTACGTGGTATTCTGAAACTGAACATTTGATGAAATTCATATTACATGAAATTTAGCGAAAATATTATAACATCGAGTCATCATCATACTTTGAAACGAAAATTTTCAACTTTGATCACACTGATCAATTAATTTCTATACAAAATCATGCACGGAGAGAATGATATAAGAATAGTCTTTATTTATTATAGAATGGCTGTCATACTGGTATAGCGAGATTGACTTATTGCGGATTCTGAGATCCCGTACTATAAGTATGGTAACCATTGCCTCACTTGTGAGAACGGTTACCATACTTATAGTACGGGATCTCAGAATCCGCAATAAGTCAATCTCGCTATACCAGTATGACAGCCATTCTCATAAAATTCTCTCCGTGTGATGAATGGGAAATGAATGGTCAGAAAATCTTTTAGATCCTTGATTCCTTATACACTCACTCGGTGATATTTTTGATCCTTATTGAACGTCCTGATAGTAGTTCCTCGAAGATGCTTTATACAGCATTTAAATACACCGCACTACTTAGCTAGCTTGTGAATTCGCGGTACGATGACAGGAAACGATGTAATCGTACTGCCTGTCAAGTTATGCCCGGATCGTGTTTTACAGCATACATAGTATATCGAGGTAGGTAACGCTTATCTTGCTAATCATTTCGCGTACTCAATGTCAGATCGTGGCTTCACGGCCTAGCAGCTAGGACGGATACCATATATACCTATACGACCATATAGAGTTTCTTTTCTCAGATATAAAGATGTGAAATGTATAAAATAAATTATGAAAATCTAATTTAATTTAATTTATTTTACTCAACGGTACTCGGTTAGCCGTATTATACGTACCGTCACTCTCATTAAATCTGGAGGATCATAAATAGCGTTTGTTCAACAAATCCCACTGATACTATATGTTCCAACAAGTGGGAACGATAAACACGATTTTTTTTCCCGCCTTTTTTAATTTCAAATCTAGCAATGAACGTAGCTGGTTATTATCGCTTTTTTTTTACACATCAATTGTCTGCATATTATCTATACGCAGCATGATATCGATGACCGTGATTATACATTCGTTCTAAATATCGGTTAGATATTATATAAAGAACTCCGCGATTTAACGAAAATAAATATGCAGTCGTTATCACCGCGTGATAAAATCCCGGTAAAGGTAGTCCTTGAGAAGACTGGAATTCATGTAAAAGTTGCTTCAGGACCTTACACAAAGCGTGAGCTACGCGAGCTGTTGTTATCGTCGCTTTCGTTGCTCCCTATCGCCGGCGATGATCGAGAAGTGATTGATTGATCTCTGCGCGGAAAATTTCTGACTTAAAATTATATAATACATATAATAATTGTAAATAATTAATACTCTTAGGCAGAATTGGTCAGATTATCAGGTGTTGATCCAGACGATGTGCGGAGGATAAAGGATGGTCAGATATTCGGTGCTGATGGAAAGGAGCTATTCGAAGATGGTGGGAAAAAATTTGCCGCTATAAAACTCTTAGGTTTGATAAAAAACGAAGGGAACACGTTTAACGACCCTAAACGCGATCTGATCAACCTACTTCGCGGTAAAGGTATCAGCGATGACCTGATCAACCGGATTCTCAAATACGGATTGAACGACGAAACAATAAGGTGAAGGATTGAAAAAAAAAAAAAAAAAAAAAAATGATCAAATTTATTCGACTTAGAATGTACACGGAGAGAAATGTCAAGTAAATATTCCTATGCAGCATGGTAACGGTTACCATGCTCTATATTGCTCTATAGTTTGTATACAAACTAGTTTATATAGACCCGAGAAAAAATGATCATATATGATCAGATATGGATCATATATGATTAGTCTTGTATGATTCATACCAGAAAAATGGCCATCTATGATCATACCAGATCGTACATGATCATACCAGATCATACATGATCATACCACATTGTACATGATCATACCAGATCATACATAATTACATATGACGAGATATGGATCATATATAATGAGTCTTGTATGATTCATACCAGAAAAATGGCCATCTATGAATAGACCAAATCGTACATGATCATACCAGATCATACATGATCATACTAGATCGTACATGCTCATACCAGATCGTACATGATCAAATGGGAATTTGATTTGACTGGCCCATGCATGTATGACCCATACAAGATACCCATGTATGATCATACATGCTTTCTAAGTATGGATCAGTGAATAAATCACTGAAAATCAGTGAATAGTCACTAGATTCTACATGGTCATGTATAATAGTATATAAGATCCTTCACGATCATATATAAAGTTATGTATGATCATATATAATCATACATCAATGTACATCTGATCTACATGGTCATGTATAATGGTATATAAGATCATGTACGATCATATATAAAGTTATGTATGATCATATATAATCATACATCAATGTACGTCTGATCTACGTGGTCATGTATAATGGTATATAAGATTATGTACGATCATATATAAAGTTATGTATGATCATATATAATCATACATCAATGTACATCTGATCTACATGGTCATGTATGATGGTATATAAGATCATGTACGATCATATATAATGTTATGTATGGTCATATATAATCATACATCAATGTACGTCTGATCTACATGGTCATGTATAATGGTATATAAGATCATGTACGATCATATATAAAGTTATGTACGGTCATATATAATCATATTTGGATTCATATATGACCATATGTAATCATGTATAATATGTTACATGATTATACATACGTCAGGCATGAATCAGATATGTTCATGTATTAACATATCTGAACATAGCTGGATCATGCCTGACTCATATATAAACATTTTTTCTCGGGGAGAGAGAAATGTCAAGTAAATATTCCTATGCAGCATGGTAACGGTTACCATGCTCTATATTGCTCTATAGTTTGTATACAAACTAGTTTATATAGAGAGAGAAATGTCAAGTAAATATTCCTATGCAGCATGGTAACGGTTACCATGCTCTATATTGCTCTATAGTTTGTATACAAACTAGTTTATATAGAGAGAGAAATGTCAAGTAAATATTCCTATGCAGCATGGTAACGGTTACCATGCTCTATATTGCTCTATAGTTTGTATACAAACTAGTTTATATACAAACTATAGAGCAATATAGAGCATGGTAACCGTTACTATGCTGCATAGGAATATTTACTTGACATTTCTCTCCAATACAAACTTCTCTTCTATACAAACTAGTTTATATACAAACTATAGAGCAATATAGAGCATGGTAACCGTTACTATGCTGCATAGGAATATTTACTTGACATTTCTCTCCGTGTAGAAACTGATAAATCCGTTTTTATATACCCAATCAGATTGTTAAAAGCACTGGGTTTGACTGATGAGGAGATTGCAAAGCTGTTTGGAATGTGGGAGACCGTAGTCGAGCGGATGAGCAACTCGGAAGAATCTTGTTTGTCGGTCCCATCATCGTCTGCAAGCGAGTACATGAACGTCGAGGGTTTTTACTTGATGAGTCATTTCAGGAATCCATTGACTAAAGCCCTCAGTGATGTAGTTAGCAAAAAGCCATGGAATCCTGCCGAGTATCTCGGTCAGTGGCTACTCAACTACAAGGTAGGTGGTATTTACTGCTCGATAAATAATGGTACGAAAAAAAAAAAAAAAAAAGAAAAAAAGAAAAAAAAAAAAAAAGAAACGGGAAGTTGATGATCATCGCATTTTATTTCCCGATCGAAGATCTGCGAGGAAAGGTCGCAAAGGCAGAAGGAATTTGACGCCGAACTTCAGGCAGAGAGGGAAAAAGTTCGAATCAAAGTATACAGCCATGCATGATGCAGGATTTGTTTTTGGAAACGGAGTTTTCGTACGTTTTTTTTTTATAACGTATCAATTTTCTCAGGTAAACTCTTCACCAAAAGTTTCCGAACGCGATGATGAAGAAGGAGAGCTTGCAGAGGACTGGAATTTCATGGAGTACGAAGGTGACTAGGAAAAGTCTGCATGGCACTTCGTTGATGGAATAATGAACGTTGCGAACTACCATTCGAGGAATTATATAACACATGGATATATATATATATATATTTAAATAAGTATATATATTTAATTAATTAATTTGTATGTGTGTGTTCTTTTTTTTTTTTTTTTTTTTTTGCTACGACATTGTAAGAAAAAAAAAAAATTGTAAACGTCCATCTTATAATTATTATTATTATTATTATTATTATTATACATGCGGAAATACTGATATTTTTTGCACCACAGCCATGAATCATTACCCCGAATAAATCGGAGCTCGTATATATACTAAATATACATATATGTAGGTATACCTATACATATTAAATTGCGGAGTTTGAGGAAAGATTGCGGCATTGATTTCATCCCTTATATTATAGTAAATTTCATTATTGTCGAGCGTGGAGGTAGCAGGTAGATTGTAAGTCATATTATATATAATGATTCCGACAATCTTTTTTGGAAGAAAATCTTACACAACTTCTAACAAAATATAATTATAATAGGTATACATTAGTTAAGGCCCATATCCCTAGTCGCTCACCTCCTTTTTGTCGAAATGTGTCACATTTCGATTATTATCCGAGCCCAGGCGTAAAAAACGCAAAAAAGTCCAACTTAGCGCAAATTCTATTTCAATTCCGAACACATACGTATTGTTAAAAAATTATTCGAATTCGATTTCCTCGGCGAACAATGTAAAAACCATCTGTAGACTCTATTTTCGCCACGAAACGAAAATTTTTTTTTGGACCTATGTGTTCGGAATTGAAATAGAAGTTGCGCTCAGTTGGCCTTTTTTGCGTTTTTTACGCCTCGGCTCGGATAATAATCGAAATGTGACACATTTCGACCAAAAGGAGGTGGGCGACTAGGGATGTGCCTTAATTGTCCGAATTTTCTCGATTACCTATACCTAAACGTGATTTCTCTATACATTTTCGTTATTACGGTATTAAAGACGCTTAAGATTACCCGATCTCGTGCTGAAATGTGAAATATGTAGTTAACGAAGGCCTTAATTAGGTACATTACATATATAAAACTCTCTAAACAAACGTAAAAAATGTCAAGTGCCAAACTTAGTGCTAATGCTATAATTGACAATCGGCAAGACTTTGATAATCGGAATTCCACACAGCCGATTAGATCCAGATCATAGTTTGTCCTCCCGACCTAGTAGAACGTATAGTATCTGTTTGAGCCTCGGGGCCGTTCTCTCCATCCGTCTTTGCTTCGCACGTTCTTTGAATTCACGCCAGGAAGCAAGACGAGCTGGATTCTTTGGTCCCCACTGCTTTGACGGCTCGAAGGCCGCAGAGATCATCTGAAAATTATCGAACAAATGGTTATAGAAATTTAGAATCGCACTGTATCATTGCATCAGGATAGTGACTTGAACAAATCTTCAAGACTCACCTCAGGTATGCCGAGATCGCGTTTAAAAAATATCGTCACCCCCATCCAGAGCGGGATCTGAATTGCACCCAATGTCATGAGCAGCCATCCAGCAGCTGAAATTTGTTAAAAAATTAACTGTCTTGGTTCTGATGGATATACCCAGTCATGAAGAGATGAAGAAAACTCGAATAATCTGGTGAAACTCACTGTGAGCACTGTCTGGATATGCGATACCGCTGTACTGAAGTGGCGTCATGATTGCAATGGTGTAAATCAAGATCGCGGAAAGAAGAAGTGGTGTGATTATGCCCCAGCAAAGTCTCCAGTAAACCGATGGCCTCTTGTTCAACATGAACTCAACATCGTCCAAAAAATTCTCCAGTCCATAGACCCAGAATATACCAGTTACCTCGAATGTTGCTAGCACGAATACGATGAAGGACCCAGCGTAGTAGTCGACTAGTTGAAGCACGAACTGACCTCCCTGTTAGAAGGTTGAAAACAAAGCGTGTAAACGATTTCATCATGCATATACCTACTTCTACCGATCGTGAAAGAGTACTCACTGGAGTGCAGTACACCGTGCCAACGAGAAAACCGAATATGGATGTTCCCAGGACGACGTGCCAGTGTTTCCATGTGGGAAACTGGTCGCATATTACGGTGTTGATCCCACCTGCAAGGGCGATAGCACTTCCGATACCCAGGACGTAGAGCATGAGAAAAAATAGGAAAGAGAATGCCTGGAAATAATTGTGGTGATGAGAATCGATGAGTATATAATTATATTTCATTGGGGATTTTGAACAACGTGAAATAAGTGAACCCATACCTGAGGAAGTACAGAGAATTTGGCTATTGCGTCCGGATAGGATATGAAGGCTAATCCAGTACCTCCTCGCACGACATTGCTGATGTCGTCTGTGCCCAGTTCGTGTGCAAGATTACCCAGTATTCCAAATATCGTAAAACCAGCCATGAGACTGGTGAAGGTATCCAAAGTTGTGACGACCATAGCGTCTCTGTAAGAATGTATGGTATTGATTAAAGAAACGATCTTTGGACTTTGATCAGGACAGGTTGACGAAAATCGCGCAAAACCCACCTGTATATATTGTGATCGAATTCATTGTACGACGAGTACATTACCACCCCACCAAAGCATACAGACAATGAGAAGAAACACTGCGTTACTGCCGCGTACCAAACATTTGGATCGAAGAGCTTCTCCCAGTTAGGTTTGATGAAGAAGATGATTCCGTTTATCGCTCCTTCAAGGGTCACGGCTCTGATCAACAACGCTATCATTATAACGTATGGAAATATCGCAAGGAAATAGGCTGCCTTTCCTGATCCTTTCACTCCTCTTGCAAGCACACAGAAGATGCAAGCCCATGCCACTAGCAAACACATTGTTAGCCTCCAGTCCGGAAGCCCGATACCATCGTCGATGTTTTCCTTCTCTCTCAGGACGGTTTTACTGCAGTTAAAAGAGAGTTTGACAAATTTTCGGATTTTTAATCCAGGGTATATTCCCTGTACCCTCATCATAATAATACAAACATCGACCTCGACTCACGTGAAGTAAAGTTCCGCTGAGCTCCTCATGGTCCCGTTACCGTTAGCAACAGAATCGTTAGACTTTACGGAATCGACGCAATTCTCCCATTCCTGAAGGCATGATGCCCAGGGGAGTTCAGAGCTGAAGCTTTTTATCAGGTAAAATAGTGTCAAAGACATAAGCGAACAGTAGTAAGTACCGACTGATATCATACAGAACATTTGGGCCCATCCAACTCCTTTGAAACCGGGGCACAAAGCCCACATTTTTACCGATGATCGGCTGGTGAATTGGCCCATTATCATTTCCAGATAATAAAAAGGCTTGCCGACAACGAATAGCACGATTATGTACGGTATTAGAAAAGCACCACCGCCGTTTTCGTATGCCGTGAAAGGGAAACGCCATACGTTTCCCAGGCCGATCGACATAGCGATACAAGACATAAGGAACTCGAGCCCATTACCCCAGGTCGCTCTCTCCCCATCCTCAGCTTCGGCTATAGTCTGAAATCGTCGTTATAACACCTTTTACTCTGGTAATAATTCGACGCCCGATACGAATAACAGCACATTTCAGATTCCGGGTGAAAAAGAACATGTTTCAGATTCCGGATGGAAAAGAACACGTTTCAGATTGAGAATGAAAAATAGCACGTTTCAGATTCACTCGAAAACTAGCACAATTCAGGTTGAACCGAATATTACTTATTAGCAAGTGTCAGCTAGGTTTATTATAAGATTGAATTAATCATTCAATGATAAAATTGAATCGAGTTTTTGTGCATAATTGTGCATTTCCAATTTCATAATAAACCTACCTGACACTTACTAATGAGCAATATTCGCTTCGCCTGAATTGTGCTGGTTTTCGAGTGAATCTGAAACGTGCTCTTTTCCACCCGGAATCTGAAATGTGCTCTTTTCCACCCGGAATTTGAAACGTGCTCTTTTTCACCCTGAATCTGAAATGTGCTGTTATTCGTATCGGGCGTCGAAGAAAGAAAAAGAAAAAGAGAGAAAAAAAAGAAAAAGAGCCTACCAATTGTTCGTTAGGTGTACCGGGCAGCTTCCTTCCGTCGTAACTATCGCGGCCAAAGTTCGAGCCATTATTTGCAAACTCTCTGCTAATTTCCTGGAAAATATATTTCGTACGATTACAATCTCATGATTATAATGTATATTATATGCCAACTATATCCTGGTTTCAAGCTATAAAACACTTACCTTGCCAAGATCGGTTGTACCGTCGTCACCGATGAAGGTGGGATTCTGCCTCCCATTCTGTACAGGAAAATAAATAACTTGGATTATATACTTATGGGCTTAATTCGAGTATCACGTAACCTGGTCTTCCCCGGTACATGACTCATTACATAATACGCATGCTGATGTCTGACACACTCTGAACTCCAAGCTAAACACGTTTATGTTTACGTTTATTTTATTTCATTTATTTTTTTTTTTTGAATTCTTTATTATCGAGTGCAAATTATTTAGATTTTTCCCAATTTCGATTAAGATACGAAGACAATCTATAGTCTTCTATACGGAGATACCCTATACGATACGGCTTACAATTTTTGTGACGCAATATAGTATGCGGTTACCAGTTTCGCTGACATTCTCTCTAATAATTATATAATGGCAATTTTTCTCTTTCGACCATCGGAAAGACAAAGTAGATTTGTTGGGTCGGTTGCAAATGATGATTATAAAATTTATAGGATTTAAAACCAGAAGACTCGGTCACCGAGACACTTTCTAATTTCAATGCCATGTGGAATGCATGCGGGACTAGACTAGGATCGTTACCTAGACTTCGCCAAACAGGTATTTAGCTAAGACTCGAATGACGACTCTGACTCAATCAGGTTGGAATCAGAAAGGATGATCTTTTTTTTATTATCAACGTTGGCTAAGTGTCTGAAATGTCGCGAAGACCTGAAGATCGGAAGACTCTAATATTAGGGAATCGTTACCAAATTTTGTATGGACATTATTATTGCCGTAGTGGTTTATATCCGGGTTTACGATATCCTATACGCTGTATGGCTGTACATTAGAAATAGCATGAAACTGTTAAACTCTTGCCACATATAGGCGTGTTGCACCATAACGATGGGTATAAAGGTAGGTATAGATATATAAAGAATTTCTCTACTTTTACCGATTTCGAATGCAGACGACATATTCTCACGCTATATGTAATCGAAAGAGTTTTGATTTCCTAATCGCATATATATGTCACAGCTCGGGAATAGCCGAAGAATTTTTCATATAATATGGGACGAAGGAGGAGAAACGATTAAAGAAATGATCTTTTCAATTACTTTTTAATCTCTAAAACGTATATTGCGGTTTATGATCAGATGATCAAAAACCTTATTTTGATATTTGAAATGGGGTTTTTCTTTAGATCTGCAGCTCTCGAATTATTATCATGAAAAATTTTCGTTCAGAAAGTTCGAAAATATTTTACTTTTTCAAAATCATGTGTCGTAAGGATTTTAGAGCACCGTTGGACCAATTTAGGTAATCTTGGATTCATTTTCTTCAGAAAACAAATCCTCATCATGCTTGAATGTAGGAATTTAAAAATAAAAAATTATGTCACAAGTTATGATCAATTTACCAAATTTGAAAAAATTATTATCACTCATTTCTTAAATAACTTGGCCAAAACGAAAAATTTTCAAAATTCCTGCATTCACATGATGAGGATTTGTTTTCTGAAGAAAATGAATCCAAGATTACCTGAATCGGTACAACGGTGCTCTGAAATCCTTATACGACACATGATTTTGAAAAAGAAAAATATTTTCATTTCAAATGAAGTTTGATTATGAAATAAATCGATTTCGGACTATGATCATTTCCCCTTAATAAGTGACATAGATCGAAAGTATTAGAATTTATTTTTCGATTGGATTATGTCAAAGAGTGTCCCCTAAGTGTAAAACCAAGTTTGTGTCGTCCGAAACCACGAGCGTTAGCCGCTATCTTGAAAAACGCCTTTTTGCAAATATCTCGGAAACGGTGAGTTATACGTTAAAAATTGTAAGGACCTTTTTTTTAGAGGATAAAATTATCTATATTTTTTATCCGAAACTTTTTTCTCTATTGTTAATATTTGCCGAGATATAGTCGATCGAACAAACAAATTTTTAAATTTTTTTTCGTATTTCCACAAATTATCGAGATATTTTCCAAAAACAATAATTTGGTTTTTTTTAATCGACTATATCTCGGCAAATATTAACAATAGAGAAAAAAGTTTAGAATAAAAAATATAGGGAATTTTATCCTCTACAAAAAAGGTCCTTACTATTTTTAACGTAAAACTCACCGTTTCCGAGATATTTGCAAAAAGGCGTTTTTCAAGATAGCGGCTAACGCTCGCGGTTTCGGACGACACAAACTTGGTTTTACACTTGGGGGACACCCTCTGACATAATCCAATCGAAAAATCAATTATCAGGATTTTTTTGCGGAGCGAACCCATTTTCGGTGCTAAAATTCCTGGACTAATAGTCGCAATAAAGAAGAAAAGAAGAAGAAGAAGAGCCGAACCTTGTGGTGCCTATAGCTAGAATCTGCATAGCAAAAAAAGATTCGCGAATCGCCCCCCTGTGTGCCGGAAAACCGCAAATTCTTTCACCGCATCACGCACGTCCATACACAGTTCAATAACTCGGCGCTGTGCTCTGTGTGCGTGTTTACCGATATGTTCCATTCACTATTGTTTTAATTCTACGTTAAAACGTGTTCTTATTGACACAGCCTTAAGGCTTTAATCCCCACTCGCTCCTGATCTTTCGGCGCATGTGCGCGCGCGACCTGCAGAGAACACGCCGAGCTTTCCCTACGCTATTTATCTCGCGGTTGGAACAACGAACCGCAATTTTTCTGGCTGTTTTATTTTCGGCTTTTATTTTTTCAACGTAATAAACTATATAAGTCAAGGGATAATATGAAAGGGTTGCGTTCCCCTTTATGGTGTTCTAATTCCTTGACCGCATCCTGTAACCATAATTTATAGCCTTTTTCGAATATCGATTTGTAACCGATTTTATCTGCTTTCTGCATTAATTATTATTGCCGATTTTACTATATTCTTCGCATTTCGCACTGCAGCTATGAAGATAAAGAATCGCGTTACATACCTGCGGCATGACCACGCCGTATGCGGGTCAAATCCAATCCACAATATCACAATATTCCCTCGCCTGATCGGTTTCGCGTTTATCAAATCTGGGATCAGGGATCGAAAGAAGCATAACAAAGGTATAAAACCCAAGGGGTAACCGATCACTCGATCACTTTTATAACAATTAGCTACTGTCCTTCTTCCCAGCAGCATGTAAATCGAGCGATCATATAGGTGTACACTATAATAAAGAAACTTGGCAACCTGATGGGAGACGGGCAGGTGCTGTTCTGTCGAAGTCGAACTACTTACTGGCTGTGATCCCCAGTTCGCAAAGTTTGACGTCGTTCACGATGAAAGTAGGGATAATTGTTCTCTCCGACCTTATAGCCTCATGCGATTTGAATACCGAGACGTGTTTTTAGTTTCCACGGTTTGCTTTTTTTTTTTTTTTTTTTCTTATAACATCAAAAATTTACTACCGATCATTATACCGATCAAATGCGAATAGACATAATGCGTGTATGCGGTCTTATGCTTGTAAACAAAATTTCCCGCTCGTTTTTTTTTCTTTAACCGCGGTCATTGTTCGGTCATTATTTTTCTTTTCAACGGAAGTTTGCGTGGTTTAAAATTTACGAAAAAACGTTTTATCAGATCTTTTATCTTGTTATACTATTTTCATACTTTTTTTTTTTTTTTTTCTTTCACGGAAATTCAATTATGAAATTAACGATTCACATATACGTAATTATAAAGGAGAGAAAAGAATAGTAATATTCACAATGTAACATAGTAACCATTACTATGTTACATCGTAACGTAGATTTTCATAGATTACATTTGCTTAGTTACCATGTAGCACAGTAAATATTACCAGAAAAATAGTAATGAATCCTATTTGACATAGTATCATTTACGATTTTATGAGAAATAAGTCTGGTTACTATATTGGAATGGTAAATATTACTATTCTCTTCTCTCCGTGTAGTTAGAAAGAAGTGATACTCCACCTACCTATAAAACACTTCTTCAACGGTTTATGACGATGTTATGATAACTTCCGATGGGAAACATACCTCGAGGTAGACAATGCAAGGCCGATACTCTAGCAGATTAACAATAATAATTATTGTTCTATCTCTGCATTCTCGATTGTAAATGTGATTTTAAATACTTTATAGTTATAGCTGAGATTATATTATTATAATAACTCATTTTACATCTAAGAAGGAAAACCCACGCGTATATGACATTTAAAAATGATGTTAATACCTAGTACTATATCGCATTTGACATCTGAAGTGAGAGGAACAAATTGGCGAAGCAAAATTCTTTTACAAATACGTGCTACGGGTATTCCCCACTATTTTTTTTTTTTTTTTTTTTTTTTTTTCTCTTTGCTTTTTCCTCCATCATCGACGCACGTTTATACAATTTATAATCCAAGCAGTCAGCTGACTGTGTACATTCTCTGATAAAAAAAAAAAAAAAAAAAAATGAGAAAGTCTCTCCCACGCAGAGTAAGCCTGTTGACTTCGATCTATAGGTACAATGTACATAGGTAAAATAAGCAAAGAATTAGCTTTATATAGAAATTTTTCAATTGTTCTGCTTGTTTAATATATATATATGGGGAAGTCCACCAATTATAGGCAAACGATCCGGGGTCAAAATTTCGATTTGTCTGCAATTTTTATATCTCATAGTGTGTATTGAGATGTAAAAATCCACTAAGTTTTAGACCTCTAAATCTTACCGTTCAGGAGAGACGCGCTGATTAGTCTTTCAACTTTGAGCACATTGACTTTTACATTCGAATTTTTATCCCATCTCTATCGCAAAAAAGAGAATTTAATCAAACGTGTTTTTCATGTAAAAATGTCTGATCTTTCCGAATATCACATTCATTTCAAGCTAGATTTTCAAAAATGGTGAAAAAAACACGTTTTTTCGAAAAAAAAACGTGTTTTTTCAACGTTCCCCAAATTTTTTTTTAAATTTGATATTTTTATCTGAAAGCTTGCAGTTTTTCACTGAAGAAACTGATTTTTATTTTGGGTGCTCGAAATGGGATCAGGCGGGAGTTGCATTTTTGTTTATTAAATTACGTATAAAATATTTTTTTTTCTTTAATCAGCGAAGAATCCTTATTTTATAGTATGTAAAAAATATATCACTTCCACAAATGTGCATAAAATGAATATACATCGCTGAAAAAAAGAAAAAAAAATTTTACACCTAATTTAATGAACATAAATGTAACTTCCGCCTGATCCCATTTCGAGCACCCAAAATAAAAATCAGTTTCTTCAGTGAAAAACTGCAAGCTTTCAGATAAAAATATCAAATTTAAAAAAAAGTTTGGGGAACGTTGAAAAAACACGTTTTTTTTCGAAAAAACGTGTTTTTGTCACCATTTTTGAGAATCTAGCTTGAAATGAATGTGATATTCAGAAAGATCAGACATTTTTACACGAAAAACACGTTTGATCAAATTCTTTCTTTCGCGATAGAGATGGGATAAAAATTCGAATGTAAAAGTCAATGTGCTCAAAGTTGAAAGACTAATTAGCGCGTCTCTCCTGAACGGTAAGGCTTAGAGGTCTAAAACTTGGTGGATTTTTACATCTCAATACACACTATGAGATATCAAAATTGCAGACAAATCGAAATTTTGATCCCGGATCGTTTGCCTATAATTGGTGGAATTCCCCATATATTATATATCAGTCGTGAAAGTATGGATGGGCTGGAAGTCCACCGATTCGCCGTATCGGTATATATAGGACATTGATCTAAAATCAAGGAAAATCCTATCTTATCCGTTTTTTTTTTACATGAATCCGCGATTATTGTGAGACGAGGTTGTTCCCCAGATCTAAAGCCGCATGAGCTGACTTCACGCATGCATGACGCATGAAATACCTGTTTTAAGGTCCTGCATATGTGGCATTGATCTCACGTCAGACAGGAAAGTCCGGACTTCATATGTGAGTATACACAACGGTTTCGCGGAGTTTATCCTCCTTATCGTCAGTAGCTCGTGTCATACAGCAGTGATCCTATACAATTCTTCAAAATTATGACCACAGGCGATAGGAAATATCGGCGCATTTAATATATCAATATGACAAGGTTGCTGTGAAAAAAGGTCAATCAACTGTTGTATGGTAAAACGTTTCCTCAAAACCTGCTGGACTTTTAATTGGTTCCAAATCTTCAGGGAAATGGTGTAGATCAGTTCTTCGTAATTATATAATTATATATGGTCACTTTAATAGCATTCCTACGCGTCTTACGTGAAAATAAAATTATACAATTTATTAAGATTAAAATTATACAACAGCATATGCATCATATGCACGTGCATTTAGCTCTGCAGTACTATAATATATATAGCTATATAAAATAATGAGGTAAAAGTGTGCATGTAGCTCTCTGCAATTCTGCACGGCACCAATTCAATCGAAAGGCACATAGGTACGAATGCGCGTAGTGTATGATCATAGAATTACATATCACTCTCACTTTCGCACGTCGTCGTTCAGACCTCAATTCATCATGGGCAACGAGCTAACGGATATTATATTATAATTATTGGAAAAACTATACTTTTGTCGTAAACAGAGCTATAGCGTTTCGAAATTATCGGTATCTGTTTCGATGCTATATATGAGGTATTCCACGCCGT
This sequence comes from Tenthredo mesomela, assembly GCA_943736025.1. NCBI lineage: Eukaryota > Metazoa > Arthropoda > Insecta > Hymenoptera > Tenthredinidae > Tenthredo > Tenthredo mesomela. The sequence continues at coordinate 58,062,703 of OX031014.1, forward strand.
TTCGAACGGTCAAAAAAATCACCGTTTCCGAAAAAATCGTAATTTGGTCCTCGAACACAACTATATCGAAAGAATTTTTGTGAATTTTTTCAGAATTTTCGGATTGCATTTGTGGATTTTTTCCAAATTCCAACTTTTTTTACAAACTTCCGTATCTCAAAAGTATAAGATCCTACAAGAAAATTTATGAGACAGAAAAGTTGCAGTTTCGAATCAACTTTCTGAAAAAATTTTTTTGGGAATTTATCGAATCCCAAAAATACCAATTTTTATCAAAAATACACAAAAATCGATTTTTCAATCAATACGTCACCTTCGATTTGCCTCGATAAATCACAGAAAATACTCTCAAGTGTGGAGAATAACCCCGTATTTTTTTTGAGATGGGTGGCGCAATCGTTTGGAAGATATGCTTTATTAATTTTTTTTTTTTCTGAAATTTTTTTTTTTTCTTCTGAGAAAAAAATTAATAAAGCATATCTTCCAAACGATTGCGCCACCCATCTCAAAAAAAATACGGGGTTGTTCTCCACACTTGAGAGTATTTTCTGTGATTTATCGAGGCAAATCGAAGGTGACGTATTGATTGAAAAATCGATTTTTGTGTATTTTTGATAAAAATTGCTATTTTTGGGATTCGAGAAATTCCCAAAAAAATTTTTTCAGAAAGTTGATTCGAAACTGCAACTTTTGTGTCTCATAAATTTTCTTGTACCATCTTATACTTTTGAAATACGGAAGTTTGTAAAAAAAGTTGGAATTTGGAAAAAATCCACAAATGCAATCCGAAAATTCTGAAAAAATTCACAAAAATTCTTTCGATATAGTTGTGTTCGAGGACCAAATTACGATTTTTTCGGAAGCGGTGATTTTTTTGACCGTTCGAAACGGCGTGGAATACCTCATATACACTCAGAAAAAGGTCTTGTTGACACAACCAAAATTTTGGTTATTATAATATGCACAATCAAATTTTTTTTGTTCAGTAAACCAAAAATTTTGTTGGATAGCCCAAATTTTTGGTTGTCCCAACAAAATTTGATTTTAACAACAAAATTTCGGTTATACGAACGAAATTTTTGATTGACTGAACAAAAAATGTGATTGTCCATATAATAACCAAATTTTGGTTGTTCCAACCCAACAAGACCTTTTTCTAAGTTTAGTTACGTTCACTTAGGGGTTTTTTTTTTTTTTTTCATACTTTTCGGCGAGAATGATTTGTATGAATATCTGATTCAATGTCATTTATTATTAATCTGAGATATATACCAATCCGTGACATACATATACATATAATTCTTGTAAAACATTTTCTGAAACAATATCATGCAGGAGAACATGTACGTACTGGCGATATCCATCGCAGTGGAACGTTAGTACGCAGTAATAATAATCACCCTGCGGAACGCGGGAAGGACAATTCTTTAATTACATTATACTAGAGACGTTTTTCATCATCCCGCATGTGCGAGAAACACCGATAAATAATACTTCCGATTCATGTTCGACGGTATATATACGAAATTGCGATAAGCGTTAACAATACATGCTGCGATTCCCCGCGATTAACATTCGCAAAAAAATTCTCATTGTTGGGTATTCGAATACACTATTTAAAAACGCGCGACTATCAGGGACTTTCATATTATATGCGGAGATGACGTGGTATCCTTTTGTTATTCATATTTACTGATTTTTTAGTAATAGCCTTCACTATATATAGCTATAGTTTTGCACCGATAGGCATATATAGTATGTAAACCTTGAGCAACACGGAAAAGCAATTATTATGTTAAGCCTTGAAAATTGCATGAGAAAAAGAGTTACGATAAGAAATGCAGTATTTACTTTTATTATCTGTAATACTGGAACATTAGAATCTTAGAGTTCTAACTGCGTAATCGCAACGTTACGTTAGGTTTGTTTTGTGCATGCTGTCAGGCCTGTCCCGACACATGATGCATAGGCCATGAAATGAGGTATGGTATGCTGCTCTACGGTTCCGGTGAAGAGATGCGACCATGGACCTCGGGCGAATATCGCCACGTCGTCTCCACCATGGGTCTCTGAATAGCGCGGGACCATCGCAGGGTAACCGTACGTTGGATCAGCTGCAATGAAAATTTAATATTAGAAGCGAATGGGATAGCTAGACACATATTAACGGTGGTGGTAAATCGTCCTACTGATATCGTCATCCGTGAGATCATGACGGGTGCCATTAATCTGTGCCTCGTACGCTGGACCGTTGGCATAGCTGAGAGTCATGTAGGGTAGATCGTCGTCGCCGATGCCTCCGATTCCAAGAATATCAGTACCACGTAAGGGATAACCAGATACACTCATTACGTGTGCGTGGTCGGAGGTCACGACGATCAGGGTGTCACTTTCATCAGTAAGTTCGTTAGCAACGCGAACAGCCGATGCGAATTCCACCGTTTCGTCCAAGGCAAGGTTTGCCCAGTTCTCGTGATGAGCTTGATCTATGCGACCTCCTGTTCAGGGTGCAAACGGATGATCATTACTCTGTACTCTGATATCACTTCCGCTAGATCCGTTGCCTTAATACTTACCCTCGACGAAGAGGAAATACCCGTTGCTGTTCTTCCGAAGAATTTTAATAGCAGCTTCCGTCATCTCCGAAATAGTAGGTTCAGTCTCCGCCACAGACTCCTTGTGATATTGACAGTGAGAACTTTCGAACAGTCCTAAGACGTAGTCGACGTCGTCAGGGTTGTCGATGATCTTTCGAAGGCCACTTCTGTTCCATACGTAACTGTACGAGCTATCGCGATCGGATTTGTCCTGCTTCCAAGTATCGATCAGGTTAACACCGTCCAGTCTGTAACCGTCATCACCTTCATCGTCGACAGTTGTGTTAGGAAGAAACTCGCGGCGTCCACCTCCGAGGATGACCTATGAAATATCTCTAGTACCACATCCGGTCTAGTCGTTTATTGAAATTAAAAAAACGTCGATTGAATACCTGGAAGTCTTTTCCAGGACTCGTGGTCATAAGCTGTGTAGCGATGTCTGCACAGACTGTTGGGTCGAAGCCATCTGCTATGATATCTGCATCACACTCCCAGTCCCGTTCAGAAGTTCGAGCATAAGTCCCAGATGGAGAAGCGTGAGTTACTCTCGTAGTGGTAACAATTCCAGCTGATTTTCCCTCGTTCAATGCCCACTGGGCAATCGATGTTACATGATTGCTCGTGTTGGTCATGGCTGTGCAATCTCCTCGGAGCACATTGGCGTTCACACCAATGGTCCCCTCGTTTGCTTTTATTCCAGCCAGATAAGCCGTCGCTGTACAAGCAGAGTCTGGAACTTGGTAGTCGACACAGTAAGTCTGAAATGAAAATTTCCGGGGTGTAGTGAGTGCCTCATGTCATGAAATTCTGCAGTCATTTCTGAACCTACTTTGGAGAGTCCAGTGAAGGGGAATTCTTCCCAGGAGAGTGATTCCTCTTCCCCTGGGTTACCCTGAAGCTGGCCCAAGTAGGTTCTGGCAGCCATCAATGTGGGAACGGACATGCCGTCCCCAAGAAACATGATTACATTTTTTGCCTTGTTGGTATTTACTTTGTATTTGAGTTTATCTTTCAAGGTAGATTGCGCGTTCAGCTGCCAGTAAGCAGTTGCTGTGTATGGAAAGACAATAATCAGTCAACGCATGCAGATAGTATATTCGAAAGTATTTTTTTTCTGGATATAAATTGAACAATGCATCAGCCGATAATATATACGTACATGTTTCGTGTTCTAGGTAAGCTGCAGCACGATTTGCCACTAAACTAGCAGAACTTCTTGAGATGGAATGCCAATGGTCTTCATTTTCTGTGGAGAAAAGAACAGAACCACTCACAAAACTATAGAATAAATTTTTCTTCTGTCTTTCTTATTTTAATTACCTTTTCAGAACGTAATATATGAAGCCTTGGTAATGAGTATCAGTTAAACGATAATAATTACAGCCTGGATTGTAGATATAAATGTCATAAATGGGATTAATATCAGGCGATAATTTAATCCGGCAAATCGATTAGAGCAGTTTAGATACAAAGGTTTGAATTATGACAGATTAGACAACAACAATACATTTTACTCCCATCGAATGAATACGAAAGGAAGTTATGGCATCCGGTGATAACTAGCTGGCAAGGTTTGCGAAACACATTGAAAATAATCGTGTACGTAGTATATGTATGTGAACAACTTTGAAAAACTTTCTGATAAACTCCGCGTCTTTATATTGACTTTATATGATATATGCGATACGTTATCAGAAATAAATGTAATCTGAAATTTTCTGCCAATTCGACACCCCTCCCACTATGGTATCATTATTCCTTCTTTTTTTTTTTTCTCAGCACTTTTAACATTTTGAACAAACGAAACACCATGTTCCAACGTTTCGAAAATTCTTGAAAAATTACCAAAAATTCTGTGTTTAATTCTGAATGTTTTCGCGTGAGACCCACGATGAAGGACGAAAAAAAGTTGTTTTGATCCTGCGTGGCAACGAAGGGGCCAAGTTTTGCACAAAAATCTGCAAAACTTAGCCCTCTCGATGCCACGCAGCAAAACAATTGGCAAATATTCGATAATTTTGAAGGTCTTGTGGTATTAATTACAGACAATATTTGAGAATTGATCTTGACAGTTCAACACTATTGGGAACCTTAGAACCTGGATACGCCGGCTAGTGGCAGAAAATAGAACTACTCTAACAAGGCTGAAATTTCAAAGCCACGTCCATTCCAAGGATCCCAATATCGGCATTGATTTGAGGCAGTGGAACCTATTTTTTATACCGTGGGAACGAAGAATAATAATAATTCCCTCTGCGGGGGGCTTGAAAAATACTTTTTTTCGTCCGTCATCATGGGTCTCTACAGTCCTCAAATAACGGAATATCAATTATACGAATATCTACGAAAATTTACAAAGACCTACGAACGAAATGAAGCTAAATCATTTTTCGTACTTTTTCGTACATATTCGTAGAACTGATATTCTTTCGCTTGAAGACTGGAGGTTTTCATGATTTTTCATGAAAATTTGGAGATTTATACTTCCAAAACTACAGGATGAACTCAAAAAAAAAAAAGACTTCGCTCCATTTTGTTTGTAGATCTTTGTAGATTTTCATAGATAATCGTAGAACTGATATTCCGGTGCTTAAAGACTGTAAATTTTCGTAATTTGTCGTGGAAATTCGTAGTTTTCTACTTAAAAAAAAACTACGATAAATTACGGAAAAACTACGAAAACCTAAGAAAAACTACGATTCTTTACGCTTTTTTACGCTTTAAATGTTTTCGTATTTTGACGTAGAAATTATTTTCACCAGGGATTTCCTTAAAAATCACGAATTTTGAATTTATGTGCAATTTCGTCGCAAAGATATTCAGAAATTTTGCTCATAAAATTGAACAACAATTGTTTGGTAATATTTCAGATAAAATCAGTACTTAACACTGTTCTGAACGTACAATAAAAATCTTTTTCCAAATATTTGAACATGTTGTGTAAAAATTTTCTCAAAGAATATTTCAGATTTCTCCCAAAAATGTCACAATCATATTAACGTATAATAGAATCGAGCTTGAGAGATTGATATTCACCTTGAGAAAATTTTGGACGTCCAGCCACCAGCACAGCGAATAAAATTAGGATCTGGAGCTGGAGCAGCGACATGATCATCGCTCTTGATGTTCGATGGACAGACAGCTAATACCACGAGTTCAATGTTCCCTGCTATATGTGGCTCGACTGTGCGGTTAAACCGCGTTTACTAAGTTTCACTGGGTTCATGCAGCGATAGACAATCTTGTCCTGATTACATATACTTGAGGTACCTTTTATCTTATAATTAATACTCGAACGTATTTGATACACAGTTCAAAATCCAGCTGAATTATTAAGAACGGAAATGAAGGAACCTGCCTTGCTCAGTGAACAAGGTATATCTGTAGTATGTGCACAGAATTTAAGTTAAACGATTGTAGACTGTGAAAAAGAGACGAGTATAGAGAGATGTATGCCTTAAGCATGAATGAGGTTCACTGATCTCTTACATTCATTAAATAATCACATAAACGTCCCAATTTTCGTTCAGAGTTTTCGAAATATTGAAATTCTCAGCATCTCATACCATGATTCTGAAGGGTTGCCCGGGGGCTGCACGCTAAAAAAAGTGCTGTCAAATTTACTATGTGAGCAGTAAATATAGGGACAGCACTTTTTTGCAGTAGAAATGATCACAATTGCAGTATTGGGTACATTGGAGCAAGTGGCCTTCAATGTCTACATGAGTGAATGTCACCACAATTGTGATAATTTTTACTGCAAAAAAGTGCTGTCCCTATATTTACTGCCCACATAGTAAATTTGACAGCACTTTTTTTTGCGTGTGGGGGTAAAAATTTCGTTGGCGTATCATTCAGTATCCATTCAAGCTACCTTCGGTTATAAATGCAATCTACCCCTCAAAAAGTCTACACTTGCGGGCATTTTGACTGGACTATAATTATAGCTCCTTCACTACGGGGCCGGGTCGAAGTTCCGAACTTCAAAAGCTCCGAACGGTCAAAATTCCGAATGTTAATAATAGCGAACTGTAGATTTCATAAAGATTATTTCAGCGAAAGGCTATGCAGCCGATGGTAAAGAGTGTAGAATGGTGAGAGTAGCGGAGGAAAAGAGACGCGTATTTCATCCCACAGACGAGATACTTTTCCAAAATAGTTCGCCAAAGACAAATCAATGTACCGAACAGGCTGTGATACTATATAAAATGTTCCGAAGATTTTATGTTTAGAAAACCCTCAAGTTGTGAAAATAAAATTTTCGACTGAACAAAAAAATCGAGAGCTCGAACATAAGAAGCGCTGTTGAACGATTTTCACGGCCACGAAGTTTCAGAACTCCGAAATTCATAGCTCAGAAAGTTCAAGGTCCCGAAACTCGAAGTTCCGACGGGGCAAGATTCCGAAAATAAAAATAGGTTCATTCTGCTACGTTCATTTTACACATTCAGATGGCAGCACTGCCATCATGACAATTCTCGGATGTCGCGGTGTCATGCGTCAAGGCGCACTCTGGTGGCTGAGATTGAAACTATATTCGTAGAAAATTCTCCTGCAAATGCGTCTTTCAAAATAGGGTTGTTCACGAATTTTTTTTTATTTCATATTCCAGTAGTTTGGGGAAATATAATGAGGACGTATTTTTTCCTTTTTCGTTTAAACGAAAATTGCAGTATATATAACGAATTGAAAACTCGTGAAAACTACTAGTTTATGACGTCACTCATGTTAAGGTATATCTATATATATCAAAATCTGTGAACTTCAACTGATTATAACATTTGCAATTTTCATCGGAAAAAAAAGAAAAAAATTACCCCACCATTTTGAGCTATTTTCTACTTGATGCGCCCCAAAAAGTGAAACAAAATTTTTTTCTGAACAACCCCATTGTTGAGATTGCATGATGTCAAGAATACCGTCGACATTTGGATACCTATTGAAGCTTTGAAGAAAACTTTTTTATTTTTGTAAATAAAACCTAACAACATCCAATCACAAATTTGTTTCTACAGTTTCTAGATCACAGGAGTATTTCTCTAAAAATAACAATTCTTATCGTTGTTTTTAACAGCTCAAAAGTACATTTTGAATCAATCTTTTTCTCTCAATGGAATGCGTACGGTTGAATGAATCCTACAGAATCCTATACAAAAAAGGAGATGCTCAATTGAACTCGCAGTGCGAGATTTTTTTATTCGTGCGGCGATCGGTCGACGACCATCCCGGCTGTTTCGAAATTTTCGAGATCTCCCATGAATTGTTGACGATTTTTCATCTGTTTGGTTGAAAAAAAGATGAAAACAAGACAAAAATATAATGTACGAAAACTGAAAGAAACGTGACGTTTCAATAAAATTGAGGAATAGTTATTGGGAAAAAAATAATACATGATCATAATGAAAATTTTATTTCGTGAATAAAATCTACTGCACTAATGATTGAGTAGTACTTCTGTCCCTGAATATTACACAAGACAAAATAAGAATGTAGGGGAAATAAAAAGACCGTGAGTTTTGAATAAAATTGAGGAATAGTTATAAGAGAAATAGTACATTACGATACGACGCCGGTAAAACTTTTTACTTCATTCTGTGTGATAATGAATGTTTCACGCACGCTTCGCGTGGGTAAACAGAAGAATATTCGCAATTTTATCAATTAATTCAAGATTTTAAAACAATTTAAAAAAAAAAAAAAAAAATCAAAAAAATGACTGCTAATTTCTTTAACAGTGTTTATACTATATTGTTATTTCATAGTCGGTTTAACAAGTCCGGTTGTGAATTCGTTCGCGAAATCTATTCCAAAGTGACTGTGCCATCCAACAAGAGTACAGCATGAATGACAAGGTACGTGTAAGTTCATATAATCATTATATTTAACGTACATAATTTAGTTAATGTTTTAATTGGGTTTTCGCTCCAAAATCTTGATGCATCCTTTTAATTGGTTCCTGGTGTACTGAATCTTATTTTGTTTCTTCAATCCGGCCACTATTCCAGTGACAATTTCAAAATTGGAAGAAAATTGAAACAAATGCTACCACAATATAAGAATAGTAGTTTTCGATACTAGTACGAAAGTGTTGATTCTCGGACATGTGTGAAGTTTTTCGCCCGAGCGAAGCGAGGGTGACAATCACACGAGTCGAGATTCATTTTTCGCACGTGTATCAAACTTCATTCTTCAACACAGCGCGCGTTAAGTTGAATTTTATGCACGCGAAGCGTAAGCGTGCATAAAATCGAACTTTGCACACGCCGTGTAGAAAATGGAATATTTTTTATTGTATACCTTTTTTAGTACATTATTAAGAAGTGACATCACGATTTTTATTCGGTAATTTCAGTAAGATTTTCTCTTAAGAGCAATATCTTATAATTTGTCACATATAGGTATATCCCTAGAAGTACACACATATTTTTCACTACTTAATTACACACACTGGGGTCGTGAGACCCGGCCAACTTCCGTACGGAGTAGTTTCCCCGAAATTACGTGTATTTATATGATTTTTGTTTTCAATGAAGGATGAGCATACTGTTCAGAAAGCACCTGTGAAGACGAAACAATATGTATTTGATCCATATTTTGTCTCAGAACGCTGTTCTGAAAACAAAGAGTCTTGCATTTTTTGCCGGGTCTGTAAGCCCGAGGGTGTACTCCTAGGGTTAATTCCTAATTTTGACTGCATTTTTTTACTAACTGGCCAAAAAAAATTGTACTTTTTTGACGACCCTGGTGGAAATATTTCTCTGCAAATACTCAGATTAATTCTTGTAGAATTCGGAAAAAAAATTGAAAAAGTCTTAAAAAATCTCAGAATTAGTCTTATAAAGGCAGACCAATGTTTTATAAGACTTTAAAAGACAGAAAACGCTAAAATGTTGAGACTCTGTCAGAAGAGTTATTCAGAGTTTAGAAAAAGTTTTTCAGAGAACTGATATAACAAAGAATAACAGTTTTTCAGAGTTTTTCTGAGATTGTCAGTAATTTGAAGAGTTTATTGAATCATCTTAAAAACAATTATTCTGAGTTTTTCTTGAATATTAAAATATTGAGTAGAATTGCTGCAACGGTAGAAAAAGTATCATTTAAATAAATAGAATCCATAAGTTACGGAGGGGCAAATAATAATTTTGTTTATTTAGTGACATGAATTATAAATATTTTTTAGTACATTCTTCGTATATGTAAACGTTATGTGTTATCAAAATTTTTTTTTTGCATTAAATAATAGTATCTATTAATTTTTATGACAAAATATTCTTAACAAATATTCATTAATCAAATACCTTAACAATAAATAGAATATTTATAAACATAGATTATCAAAATTTTCATAAATAATTGCAATATTTAAGCAGTTTTTTAAGACTTTCAGCTTGAAGATAAACTTTTTTTCTACGTTCTCAGAATTTCTATAGTAATTAATGTTGATCCGTATAAATTATAAAGTTTTTTGATAATAAATTTCGTGAGCTACTGAATACCTACACATTGAATATAGTCATTATTGTACATCAGATTGATGAAATTCTTCATCCCAGGTATAGAGAATGACTTTATTCTTTTCCTGTTGACACTATTGCTTCTCTTTGTTTCCCAGATAACAATCGTGCGACGCACGGAACCATCACAACGTGCGGCTCACGTCGTGCGGGCGAGAACGCACCATTCTTGCTAGCACAAAGTGTCGCCAACACATGTGCGAGCGTAATGAGTCGCATCTAGACGTCACGCGTGCGAAGACATACAATCACGTGTGTCGCCGTTGTGCGCGGCACAGCGTGCGGGCACAATGATGTCAGTGTGCAATCATTCGATATTTCGATATGAAATGATCAATATCATTTTCATCATAAAACAGTTCGTAAGATTTACTCGATGTTTCTTTCATGCGAAATGATATTTTTTATTCAATTTGTCTCGTTTTTTTTTTTTTTTTTTCATTTGTCACTCCCACAAAATGCTGAGTGACGCTACTTAATTTTTTTTTTTTTTCAATACTCGAAACATTCCAAAAAAGTCAATTTGGGAAATAACGGACACCCTAATATTCAATCTCGTCCTGCAAATGCAAAATTTTGATGACTCGGAAATTTCGATATGACCATATAATATTTCGAGTAATAACTTGACACTTTCATGGGCTCTGAACAAGTAGGAGAGTGTTGGATTTTATTCCATATGGTAGTTCGGCGTAGTGGTTAGGGCGTGCGACTGGTAACCGAGCGGACGTGTGTTCAAATCCCAGCGGAGACGAAATATGCGGCGGTTTTTTCAATGGATGTAAAATGAATTTTCGTCGATAGGATGCGTACGTAGGGTCAACTGACGATGAAATATGTCAGATAGCGTGGTTTTTTTTTTCTACCATTCCATGAAAATTCCATGAAAACAACCCTCATTTTACCGTCACGGCGTGCGAGCGATATGTGTGGCACGCATGCAACAATCACGACGTGCGTGCATTATGCATCGCAATTGATGACACAGCTGAGTGGTGATATGAGCTCACGCTGTGCGGATTAATCCGCACGCGTGAGCGCGTATAATCACTCATCGTGCGGACATTTTGTTATCTGGGTTATCGCTCGTGCAACATTCATTCGGTGAATATGAAGACTTCTTTCCACTTGAAAAATGTTGAATGCGTAGTCAGTCTTAATACTTCCACTGGCAGGATACAAGATTCCGTAATTTGCCATAAAGTATCAATTTCATCGCAATATTATATTCATTATTTCAGAAGAATATGTATATACGTATACTATATAATATATATTTATCTCATGGAATTCGGCAGAGTGTCAATAGGTGAGATTAAGTTGCCCAATTAATCGTTTGTGGGCGACAGCCCGATTTAGGAACGAAATGCTGCGAAAAAAACCTTTCCTAATAATGCAGCGTGGGTTCAAATAACCCGTAAGTTACACTACAAATACTACCCGTTCAACCGTCGTGGACCGGTGAGGCGGGCGAAACAGCGTAGTGCGAATAAAAAGAGACAGCAGACCGATTCAGTAATAGCTTCCTCGTCTTTTAACGCGTGCGCACTGAGTCTTTATAGCTGAACGCATGGGTAATCGTTCATGCGCATGCGTCAAAGACAAGGAAGCTATTACTGAATCGGTCTTCTGTCTCTTTTTATTCGCACTACGCTGTTTCGCCCGCCTCACCGCCGCTATAGTAATATCCATGGTAATATCTCTATGTTGGAAACACGTCTTTGCTCCTAGCAGACGACGCTTTTACAAAGTCGGTTTCGCAAATGGCTGGCATGCGCGACGGTCGACGTCAACACGTCAATCCATACAGAAAATAATCAAATCAAAGAAATCCAAAAATATTGTGTAGCGAAGAGTAATTGCCAATTCTTATGCCCGGTTTTAGAAACGTGGGTTACTCCATGGGTTTAAATAACCCGTAGGTTACCCCGCAGATACTACCCGAAAAAACCTTTTTTCATCTGACAGCTGTCATGAATCGCTGTTAACCTCCAACAGTCCACGACGGTTGAACGGGTAGTATTTGTAGTGTAACTTACGGGTTATTTGAACCCACGCTGCATTATTAGGAAAGGTTTTTTTCGCAGCAGTTCGTTCCTAAATCGGGCTGTCGCCCACAAACGATTAATTGGACAACTTAATCTCACCTATTGACACTCTGCCGAATTCCATGAGATGAGTATATATTATATAGTATAGGTATTAGACTGTTTCAAATGAAACGAAGTTTTTTTTTTTTTACTTCCCACCGATGAAGCAGTTCGGGGCAGATATAAGAAAGAATTTGCACCGAAGCAGGTGCAGAAATAATTTTTTTTCAGCTGGCGCCGAGCATTTTTCTTTTTTCCATTGATTTAACATAGGAATTTCCCTAATTTTTTTTCAATAGCGAATTTTATGATCGAATATCATCTTCATTCTTTGACGACAATTTGAGAGAGATGTTAAATACCAGCTCTAGATGTTATGACCATCGTTGCATGGAAACAAACATTATAAGATCCATACTTTATTCGTTAATTTTGAGTATTTCATGGGAAAGAATGGCTACAATTTTGTTTATTTTTTTTTTTTTTTTTTAGAGGAAGGTCTCAATCAATCAAGTCGAGTCAATTATTCTTTTTAGTCAAAATTGCCTGACGTTTCGGCAGTCGTGTTCTGCCCTCATCAGAGGCTGTTTATTGAAAAAAAACAAAATATTACAGAAATTTAGTTATTTGACACATGTGTACATTAATTACATTATGTTAAGTCTAATGATTAAAATACAGCTTATAGCAGATAATACAATGGAAGTCAAACATTTAATGAAAGTCGCATTTGAAACAAAGTAAACAAACGGATAAGACCTAATGACAAATCGTAAACAAAATTTTAATTACCTTAATAAATTGGTGTTAAGTGAAAAAACTTGGCATACTTATTATAGCCATTGTCACACAACAGGATGAGCAGTCTGTCATCCTGTGATCGTGGAACGCTTATGAAAACAAGGGGGTGTGACAACTCTTATTATATACGGACTCTGCAGAGGCTCGTCATGTTGACAAACGTCACAGGTGATAATATAAATAATTTAAACTTCGTGACGTTAGCGAATGACGTCAATGACTGACGTCAATGGTTGTTTATATTCTTCTGAATAGAGCCCGCTCTCATAGACAAGTTTTTTCACCAACAACAACATCTAACAAACCTAAGAGCAGCTTTTAGATCTTAATCTGTGAAGCATGTTAGAATAAGGTAAATGTAATTTTTTTGTGTCCTCCTTCTTGTTCAGACTGTTCGGTTGCAAATTAATTCGTAACATCTCGGAGGTGATCCGTTTGGACCAAACTGCTTCCCTATCAAGTATAGATGTCTTATCCCAATCAAAAACATGGTTCAATTCAATTTGATGTGAGGAGACTACAGAATGTGATTCTGGGTTTTTCTTAAGATTGTCTTGGTGTTCTTTCAGTCATAATTTCAGTCATAATTTTGTTTATTTCCTAACAACGATCGTCAATAACATCTAAAACTGGTATTTAACATCTCTCTCGAGTGGTCGCCAAAGAATGAACATGATTTTCGATCATGAAATTCGATATTGAAAAAAAATTAGGGAAATTCCTGTGTTAAATCAATGGAAAAAAGAAAAATGCTCGGCGCCAGCTCAAAAAAAATCATTTTTGCACCTGCTTTGGTGCAAATTCTTTGCTATACCTGCCCTGAACTGCTCCATCGGTGGGAAGTAAAAAAAAAAAAACTTCTTTTCATTTGAAACAGTCTAATAGGTATATACATATTCTTCTGACATAATGAATATATTATTGCGATGAAATTGATACTTTATGGCGAATTACAGAATCTAGTATCCTGCCAGTGGAAGTATTAAGACTGACTACGCATTCAACATTTTTCAAGTGGAAAGAAGTCTTCATATTCACCGAATGAACTTTGCACGAGCGATAAACAAAGAGAAGCAATAGTGTCAACAGGAACAGAATAAAGTCATTCTCTATACCTGGGATGAAGAATTTCATCAATCTGATGTACAATAATGACTATATTCAATGTGTAGATATTCAGTAGCTCACGAAATTGATTATCAAAAAACTTTATAATTTATACGGATCAACATTAATTACTATTGGGATCCTTGGAATGGGCGTGGCTTTGAAATTTTAGCCTTCTTTGAGTAGTTCTATTTTATGCCACTAGTTGGCGTATCGAGGTTCTAAGCCCTCTCATTGGTTACTGTAGCTTTCTTTGAGTAGTTCTATTTTATGCCACTAGTTGGCGTATCGAGGTTCTAAGGTTCCCAATAGAAATTCTGAGAACGTAAAAAAAAAGTTTATCTTCAAGCTGAAAGTCTTAAAAAAATGCTTAAATATTGCAATTATTTATGAAAATTTTGATAATCTATGTTTATAAATATTCTATTTATTGTTAAGGTATTTGATTAATGAATATTTGTTAAGAATATTTTGTCATAAAAATTAATAGATACTATTTTTTAATGCAAAAAAAATTTTGATAACAGATAACGTTTACATATACGAAGAATGTACTAAAAAATATTTATAATTTATGTCACTAAATAAACAAAATTAATATTTGCCCCTCCGTAACTTATGGATTCTATTTATTTTAATTATAATTTTCCTACCGTTTCAGCAATTCTACTCAATATTTTAATATTCAAGAAAAACTCAGAATAATTGTTTTTAAGGGTAGGAGATACTGAAAACTGCCCATCTGAACCAATTGCTATTTTCAAATGAGGTTTAACACACATGTTTGCCATCTCAAAACATAGACATTGTGCAAATTTCAAGTCATTTGAAACAATAAGTACAGAGTTACTCCTCATAATGCTTCTGAAATAGCCTTTATTTGAAAACCTTCCATGCGTCTCAATTATTTTTGAATCTTGCTGGGCCTGCACACACATATTTCAGGCTGCCCAAGCCACAAACCCACGTCGGTTTTTAGAGATAGCTACGATACTTTGATGTCGACACTTTTTTTTTATGAAAAAAAAAAATTTTAATTTCAATTATTTTTCCTAAAATCTGTCATTTTTTCTCGATTTCCAAAATCTGACGTGGGTTTGTAGCTAGTGTGTGTAGGAATGCACCCTGAAAATTGCAGAAGTCTTCGACAAAAACTCAGATGCATGGGACTTTTTCAAAAGGCAAAACCATAGTTCTGAGATAAATCGCTTTGAAGTTTTTTTTCAAATTATTCACAAAATTCAAGATTTTTATTACTGCATGATCCGAACTAGTTTCAGATGAGATTGCTAATAGTTTTGAAGCATGTGACGTTAAAAAAAAAAAAAAAAAAACAGCTCGGCTCCCACAATATTTGAGTGGAATTCACATTTTCATCATACATTTCAGAAATTACCATTTCAAGGAAGTTGGAAAGTATTTAATTATCACGACTTGAAAAAATTTCAACATTTGTATTTTAGCAGTTCGGTTGATATAAACTGGGTCTTGTCAAGTCTAAGCAATTTGACCTGCGGGCAGCGAATCGTGCGGTTGATGACTTGTAAATCTGGTTCTGTAAAATAAATACAAACATTTGGGAGAATATTGATTTGCTATATGAATTTCAATGCTCATCTCTGGTGAAGTGTGTGACCAAAAACTTCCATATGATTTCCAACCGTAGAAAAACATATTTTGGAGTTGTTGTCTTATGGGAGTATACACACCTTGAGAATGATTTTTTTCCAAATCACTGCTATGCTCTGAGAAAACATTCTAGTGACTCAGTTCTTTCACAGTTGATGAGTGCTATTTTGATACATGGTTCATGATTTTCCCAGATTTTATGTCCTCCGCTGAACCAAAATGTAGTCCATCGAAGAAAAAGTAGTTGTCGTAAGGTACAGGTTGCTGCGTTGCATGAAATTTCTCCAAATTGGGGGAAATATTCTGTATGAATGTAATTTAGGGGCAAACCAATAATATTTCATGAATTCAAGTTCTAGACATAGAAATTTTTGATTGTAAGACTTTTCTTGCCATCGTTTTGGAAAAAATGTTTTACAATCAAAAATTTTCATGTCTAAAACTTGAATATACATGAAATATTATTGGTTTGGCTCTAAATTACATTCATACAGAATATCTCCTCCAATTTTGAGAAATTACATGCAACGCAGCAGCCTGTACCTTACGACAACTACTTTTTCTTCGATGGACTAAATTTTGGTTCAGCGGAGGACATGAAATCTGGAAAAATCATGAACTTTGTATCAAAATAGCACTAATCAACTAAATCAACTAATCAACTGTAAAAAGACTGAGTCACTAGAATGTTTTCTCAGAGCCTAGCAGTGATTTGAAAAAAATTATTTATTATTATTATTATCTTTTTTTATCTCACGTGAAAAATGCATCTCAAGTTACACACTTTCACAATTCGAAATGGCAATAACCGAAATATAGGAAAATTAGGGACTTCTACTGTAACATTATACGTTTTATTGAGTAAACGGGGCTTAATAAATTTTTTTTCGGTTCAAGAATTTGTGTACGTATAGATAAGGGTTCCAAATAACACTTTTCCGTAAAAAAAACCGAAAATCGATTTTTTTGAAATTTTCGCACTCAAATTTCAGTATCTCCTACCCTTAAGATGATTCAATAAACTCTTCAAATTACTGACAATCTCAGAAAAACTCTGAAAAACTGTTATTCTTTGTTTTCTCAGTTCTCTGAAAAACTTTTTCTAAACTCTGAATAACTCTTCTGACAGAGTCTCAACATTTTAGCGTTTTCTGTCTTTTAAAGTCTTATAAAACATTGGTCTGCCTTTATAAGACTAATTCTGAGATTTTCTAAGACTTTTTCAATTTTTTTTCCAAATTCTACAAGAATTAATCTGAGTATTTGCAGAGAAATATTTCCACCAGGGTTTATATATATAACTTAGGGTGATTTTTTTTTACGACTATTTTTTTTTTTTTTTAGTCCTCACGTGAAATTTGGTTGAAAATGTCGAAAAATAATTTTGCTGAAAGTTACAGCTCTTAATATTAATGTTAAGTACTTTCCCAAAGCGTGCAAAGATTTTCCATTTAAAATACACGTAAATC
The DNA here is from genome assembly GCA_943736025.1 of Tenthredo mesomela. Lineage (NCBI taxonomy): Eukaryota > Metazoa > Arthropoda > Insecta > Hymenoptera > Tenthredinidae > Tenthredo > Tenthredo mesomela. Next base: position 58,079,910 of record OX031014.1, read on the forward strand.
GAGATTTTTTTTTCAAATTTCTATAACTCAGCCGCATTTCAAGCTATTACATTGGTCTTGATCTTTATTCACTCAGAATAAAATACTCCACAAAAGTTCCCAATGCGGCCAAAGTGTAACTTGTACTGGTGAGTTCATACGGGTCGCTGAAGTTGATTTTTACCCAAAATTCTCGGTTACCAGTACAAGTTACACTTCGGCCGCCATGGGCACTTTTGTAGAGTATTTTATTCTGAGTAAATCAAGATCAAGACCAATGTAATAGCTTGAAATGCGGCTGAGTTATAGAAATTTGAAAAAAAAATCTCGATTTACGTGTATTTTAAATGCAAAATCTTTGCACGCTTTGGAAAAGTACTTAACATTAATATTAAGAGCTGTAACTTTCAGGAAAATTATTTTTCGACATTTTCAACCAAATTTCACGTGAGCACTAAAAAAAAAAAAAAATAGTCGTTTTAAAAAAATCACCCTAATATAACTGTACATAGTTTTATATAAAAAATGATGTATAACTATATAAAACTATTGCCCTCGATCAACCGGGTGTCCGCGTTATCCGAGGCAGCGAGCTTATCCGAGCACTCCGCATTAATCGAGGTGTATGCTTGGATAATACGGAAAAACTCGAATAAAACGGATGGAGCCGCTATATGCCTTTGCCGTACGCGCGAAGTATATTGCGATTGCTATTGCTTTGTTGCTTATACATATGTGAATACGTTCGTGATTAAATTTCATTCTATCATTTCAAATACATGAAAAATAATAAAAATTTTAGAATTTTTTATTTCTTCCTTGTTATCCGTGTTTTCGCTTATCCTAGGTACCTCCTTCCTACATTTCCTCGGATAAACGAGGTATCCGAATGACACCGAATGACAGGCCATGGCCATCACAACGGCTGCCAGGCCGCTGTTAGTGATTAGTCGACGGAAAAGCGTCGTTTCGTAGGTGCGTTTTGCATCGCCTCAAACGCATCGGATATAAAGTATAGATACATGTCGTCGCGGACTTTTTTGTAGAGAATTTAACGCTCTACAAAAAAGGTCCAGTCAACCTATGGTCTATCTGCCTTCGTTTGAGCAGCGTTCGACACGGAAGGTACAAATACGTGTTTTTTTCGAGATTTTTTCGGGTTTTTAAGTTTTTATTAAAAAACGAATGAAAACTAAATGTCACAAACGGTACGATCTATTATTTACGTCCATCGCTTTTTTTCCATGCTATCCACTATTAGTGTCATTCAAAACCGTAAAATGATTGGTCCATTGGGTGGTGTAAGCCCGTCGCTAATACAGTCGGGACTCCCAATAAGAGCGCTTCCCCTAATCCGTGGCCGCGCAGTACCCCCACCACCGTGCTTGTTTATTGAGAAACCGGTTTACGTTCCGAGCGAGCGAGCTTTTCAATAGAGAGTGGGGGAACCACATTTCCTTCTCCTACAGCCCCGTAGCGCTCTTATTGGGAGTCCCGACTGTACTTTTCTCTATGACGTTGAAACGTATGCGATAGGTTGTCGTTCAACTGTTCGAGGACTCATCGCTACACAAGTCACCCCGCGAGCGGGCTTCGTCAGAACGTCTCAAGATTTCTCACAAGAAGTATACAGCGTCAATTTTCTCATGGGTGTAATGTGGAATTTGCATTAGCTTTCTCCGACTGCACAGTGTGATTACCGTTTTGCGAACAACGTGATAATTGTGTCAACCACTCGTCGAACTGCTTTTTTTTTACCATTTGTTGAAAGGTTCTGTGGGTCATGTATTAAAGCTTAGAGTTTAGTGTGTGATATTTGTTAACCTTCCTTTTTTTAACTTCATTGTCACACTCTTCGGTGAACAATATTTGTAAAATAATTCGCGTTCCAGAAATGCCTCCGCTTCGCAATCGAAGGATCAATCTTCCTCTTAACGAACGAATAAAAGACGGAAGGATTTTTGAAGTCAGCAGACGTACAGACAGAGGTGTTATGTAAGAATCGAAATTGTTATGTTTCAATTTGCTATTGTATGAATTGAGATTCAGAGATGACATCAGATAAATTATCTCTCTTGCATCAAGAGATCGTCTACTTGGAAATTCGTGTTTTGGGTTTTTTTTTTTTTTTATTTTATTTTAATTTTTTTAACGGTGATAACATGCTCATACGTATTATTTAAATTTCTTGCTTCGCCGATACAATCAATTTGCTATCACGAAATCATATCGGATTGTTCAATCTACTGTTTCATTTTATTTTTACCATGGTGTTGTTGAGCCTTTTTCGACACGTGTACCATGACATTACTACCCAGCAAACACAACGTCTATTTGTTATATAACATCGAGACTATTTAGTAATATAATATATGTTATATCGAAGTTACGTAACATTATATGAATCTGTTCTTGAGTCGGAACTAATAACTTACTTGCAGCTTACATGCAACATCTACGTTATATTGCACGTTACATTCGATTATATTAATACAATGTTGCGGCAATAGATCTGTGTTTGCTGGGTATCGCCGCGGAAAGTCCAGTCCTCTCAATTCCATCTTGAATTACTCGACCAAAAAAAAAAATAGTACGAACTTAAGGAGGTTGGGTACACCAAAATGACTAGTTTTTCATAAATTTATTATGGCATAGTCGTCACATTGAATATTCATTAAATTATTATATTCATGAACTGATGATTTCCTGGAAATTTCCAGAAAAAAATAATACCGAAATTATAAACAAATGGCTAAATATCGATTTTTGATTTTCAAGTGCTTTAAAAAGTTTTAAATGGTTAAAAATCCAGTAGATTGGTTCGATTACAGTCTACGATGGCTTATTTTCTTTAGGAAACTATTCTCTATAATCCGACTGTGACACATTTTTTTCATCATGTTCGTGACCGTGAATATTCAATTTCACAAGATTGCACGTACATCGCTTTAAGCAATAAATAACCACATCGAATTGCCAATTGACAGAGAAAATAATCTGTCACAGTGAATCTGAGGGAAATAGTTTTCTGGATAAAATGAGCCATCGTAGACTGTAATCGAACCAATCTACAAATAATGAAAAAGCGATATCTAGCCGTTTGTTTATAATTTCGGTATTATTTTTGAATGGAAATTTCCGAGAAATAATCATTTTATGAATATAATCATTTGATGAATATTTAACGTGACGACTTTGCCGTAATAAATTTATACGAAACTATAATTCATTAACATTAACTCATTTTGGTGTACCCAAACTCCTTAAAGTCACAATCATTAGAAAGCTTGGAAAATTCTGCGTCGAATGCAACCGACGAGATACGTCTGCATAAGCTAATTGAAAACTTACACTGTGATAAATTTTGTATAGTGTAATACTCGGGTGACATTTTCACTGCAACTAACTTCAACTCGTCGGCATTCATCAGATAAACGCTTCAATAGTATATTTCGTATCACCCGCGTGTGATCGCCGTGCACGAGGGTCGGCGTAGTCGGCCCGAGTGATTACGGCATCACACAAGGGTATAAAGTATTACGCCCGTGTTGCGAACGATACTTTTCGATGCAGATGGGCTTTCGGCTTCGAAACGTTGTATCTCCTACAAAGTACAATTTTATCCAATTTTAGGGTGGCACTACGAACGCTCGTCTCAAACATTTCGTACATTTTTGAATATTTTTTTGATAAAAGCTAAAACGGAATGGAACAAGATAGCAATAAGTCCTATAAAATATAGTAAAACGAAAACGTCTAGACCAGTTTCGTAAAAAATACTAAATTTTTTGAAACTTTTTACTACATTTTAGTACTTGTTAATATATTTTTGACGATTTTTACTTTGCTGGGCAGTAATAAATATCATAACCGCGGAACTGGTTTTCGTTTTACTATATTTATAGGAATTATTGCTATCTTTTTTTGTGGGATTTAAATGTGTCGGAAATTTTTTTTTCAATTTTACCGAAAAACTTGAAAAAAAAAAAAAAACAAATTTCATCCCAACAAGTTTTCTCTCCTTCCCCAATTTATCACGCTATACGTGAAAATGATCGATCTCAACCATTTCTGGAATGCAATGACCAAAAAATCTGAGAAAATTCCCAAAATTGTTTTTCATTCCCACTAACATGTACGAATTATGAGGGAATTTTCAGAAACCTCAAGTTAAATAGGTGGCTGAGATGACAGAGAGTCCTTCATCTGTGAAGTTTAGTTGACGACAGACCAACTTTGTATTTTTTCAAGGTTCTGCAGCATTGATATACTATAATTTTACTTATACCATACTAATACTTCTTTGTCATAAAAATAAACTATTTTTATTTTAATTCCTATTTTTAATTGGTTTTTGCAAACTAGAGAAAAGTCTAAACATTTCAAAAACACCACAGTTCAAAATTTTTTTTATTATTATTTTATTTTATTTTTTTTCAAGTTTTGAAAGATGCATTTGTTAAGAATGCTTTCACCAATTTTTATTTTCGAAACTATGGTTTTCAACCTGATTGACAACATAATGAAAAGAGTTATACATCCAATTTTCATGGCCCAGGTCTTAAATTGTTCGAAAAGTCAGTCTCTACGTCACCACGGGTGAAATTTTCAATAAAACGCCCCCTTCTATTTTTTTTCCTGTACAAACAATAAAAATTTCCGTGAAATCTGAAAAAAAAATTTCACTAGTGCGCCATTTTTTTGTTTTTTGAGATATCGATTTTTCCCTACGTGATGATGTGAATCTAAATGTGTAGTTTCTAAATAAATATGGGGCATTCCATGCCAACTCGACCTGGCCAAAACGCTCACCATTTTAGATTTTTTTTATAACGACTTTACTATTACGACTGGACTTTATTATTACGACTGGACCGATTCAAAAAATCTAAAACTTGGTGTGGCGAGCTTTTTTGTGATGACGAACAACATACTAGAAGGCAAAAAAAATCTAAAATGGTGAGGGTTTTGGCCAGGTCGAGTTGGCGTGGAATGTCCCATATGTATATACAGGGTGTCCCAATTTAAAGTACGCATTACGTTTTCAGCTGACCCAACGTTTTAATTGGAAAATGTGTCCTACAAAAGTTGTCCGGTTCAGAGGGGACACATGAAGAATTTATTTTTTCGCGGTCCAGCATCATAATTGGTGATGCTGTGGAGGATAGATCAGTTTTTTCAAATGGAATCATACATTTTTGTTGCAACTAAAATATTTTCTATTCAAAAATGTACAATTTTCTCAGGAAACTTTTTTTTGTAAAATGAATAGTTCGTGAGATAGAACAAAAAAACAAATACCACCATCAACAGCAAAACCTCTCTGTGATATGTGTGATATGTCGGAGCATCAGTGGGGTGACTACAGATGTTCAAAAATACCACCATCAAAAGCAAGACATGCTATCACTCGCTTTTCGAAGCTCTGGGCAATCCTTTTGAAAACAGTGCTGTAGATTGGAGCAAAAATTTGTATATACACTCTTCCACATGTATATATTGACCACGAGAATTGAGAAAAAAAAAAACACATTAATCGTTTGCTCGAAAAAAATTACGAAAAATACACCCTTTTCCCGCGCACGAACCGCGGTATGGGGCCTTAATCGTGAAGACGGTTATTCAAATTTTGCAATAATATTTTATTCGATTTCAGTGAATCGATGTCCGGTGTACTATATCGCTTGAGCGGCCCAGCCGAATAAATGTTTAGTTGTAACGATCCACTCATCATTTTCATTTTGAATTATCTATTGATCTTAAGGGGGGACTGCATAGGAATTTTAATGAATACCATATTCTCAATTTTAGAAATGACTTAGAAACATTTAATCAAAAATTTCTTCCATCACCATCAACATTTAGGTAATCTTAGTATGTATGTTGAAAATAAATATGAAGGTTCTGCGATGAAAGTGTATGCGCAAGGAACCTTTCGCAGTGGCACGCTTGAAATATTCTGCGCAAGGTTCCCTAGGCATGAACTTTCATCACAGAACCTTCTTATTTATTGTCAACACACATATACTAAGCTACCTTAATTTTATGGACGGAATTTTTGCTTAGATGTTTCTAAGTGATTTTAAAGATTAGAAAAATGGTTTTTGTTCAAATTTCTGTAGAGTTCCCCCTTAAGGGTAGGAGATACTGAAATTTGAGTGCGAAAATTTGAAAAATTTATTTGGAAAAAATGGCACGTAGATGTATAAAGGTTCGCCATCCCTGTTCTAGTGACTCAGTCTTTTTACAGTTGATTAGTGCTATTTTGATACAAAGTTCATGATTTTTCCAGATTTCATGTGCTCCGCTGAACCAAAATGTAGTCCATGGAAGAAAAAGTAGTTGTCGTAAGGTACAGGTTGCTGCGTTGCATGAAATTTCTCAAAATTGGAGGAGATATTCTGTATGAATGTAATTTAGAGCCAAACCAATAATATTCCATGTATATTCAAGTTTTAGACATAGAAATTTTTGATTGTAAAATATTTTTTCCAAAACGATGGAAAAAAAGTCTTACAATCAAAAATTTCTATGTCTAGAACTTGAATTCATGAAATATTATTGGTTTGCCCCTAAATTACATTCATACAGAATATTTACCCCAATTTGGAGAAATTTCATGCAACGCAGCATACTGTACCTTACGACAACTACTTTTTCTTCGGTGGACTACATTTTGGTTCAGCGGAGGACATAAAATCTGGGAAAATCATGAACCATGTATCAAAATAGTACTAACCAACTGTGGAAGAACTGAGTCACTAGAATGTTTTCTCAGAGCATAGCAGTGATTTGGAAAAAAATCATTTTCAAGGTGTGTATACTCCCATAAGACAACAACTCCAAAATATGTTTTTCTACGGTTGGAAATCTTATTGAAGTTTTTGGTCACACACTTCACCAGAGATGAGCATTGAAATTCATATAGCAAATCAATATTCCCCCAAATGTTTGTATTCATTTTACAGAACCAGATTTACAAGTCATCAACCGCACAATTCGATGCCCGCAGATCAAATTGCTTAGACTTGACAAGACCAAGTTTATATCAACCGAACTGCTAAAATATAAATGTTTTAATTTTTTCAAGTTGTGATAATTTGTATGCTTTATAATGCTTTCCAACTTCCTTGAAATGGTAATTTCTGAAATGTATGATGAAAATATGAATTCCACTCAAATATTGTGCGAGCCGAGCTATTTTTTTTTTTTTTTTTTACGTCACATGCTTCAAAACTATTAGCAATCTCGTCTGAAACTAGTTTGGATCATGCAGTAATAAAAATCTTGAATTTTGTGAATAATTTGAAAAAAAACTTCAAAGCGATTTATCTCAGAACTATGGTTTTGCCTTTTGAAAAAGTCCCATGCATCTTAGTTTTTGTCGAAGACTTCTGCAATTTTCAAGGTGCATTCCTACACACACTAGCTACAATCCCACGTCGGATTTTGAAAATCGAGACAAAATTACGGATTTTAGAAAAAAAAATTGAAATTATATTTTTTTTTTCAGAATAAAAAAGTGTCAAAATCAAAGTATCGTAGCTATCTCTAAAAACCGACGTGGGTTTGTGGCTTGGGCAGCCTGAAATATGTGTGTGCAAGCCCAGCAAGATTCAAAAATAATTGAGACGCATGGAAGGTTTTCAAATAAAGGCTATTTCAGAAGCATTATGAGGAGTAACTCTGTACTTATTGTTTCAAATGACTTGAAATTTGCACAATGTCTATGTTTTGAGATGGCAAACATGTGTGTTAAACCTCATTTGAAAATAGCAATTGGTTCAGATGGGCAGTTTTCAGTATCTCCTACCCTTAAAATGATCTGTTATCTTTGTTGAGTCGTGTATTATTGTCACGAACTGACAACAGTAGTGTTCACGAGTACAGTAAATTATGAATGTAAAATTCTAGTTACTTACGATGTCAAACCAAATTTTGCATTGGGACTGCAAAAAAAATGCGCAATGGTGATATCGTGACGCAACGTCAACATTCAGATATTTGCTATGAGGACAGAAATGGCCAAACAAAGGCTGATTTTATGATTGCGTTGAAGTCTGCCCTGGAGAGAAATTTCTGGAAATTGAAGGATGTTTATGACACGGTGGTTGCGATGTGAGTATTGATTTCAATTCTGCTTTCGATTTTTACATGGTGAAAATTGATAATTATGTTCGTTTTTGAATCGAGCCGATAGTTGGTTAGGGGCTATTTATCAATAATTATTCTTATTTATTATCAGAACGATAGGAAATTACGTGTTCCTAAAACAATTTTGAACTCAAATTGGTCAGCTGCTAGGTAATTTCCGGTTTTTCAATTTTGACACGTTACATAATATGACGTAGGATCTCACCACCTCTCTTCGATTGAACATATAGTTAGTTGTTATGTCTCTGGGTTACAGATTCAGTTAATGATTAAAGGAGAATCATTACGATTAATCCATTACCTGCGCTGCAGTCACAAAATGTCGACGCAATGCAACTTATTTTTTTCCTAAACAGAAAATTTGTCCTCCTCGTAATAATGGCGAATGATGTTTGGGTTGATCAAAATCACATAGCTGCATTTGTTAGAGCATCTTCTATGTTCTCAGTACAATTATAATAATCAATGGTTCAATTATTCACACACTTGCAGGTACCCAAGAAATATCAAGGTCCTTGTACCATACAATAGTATTGTAGACTCCCTAAAGCGTTGGAGACGAAGTTTTTATCCTCCTTGTCCCGAAAATCTGGATCAAATGTCTTTACAACTGGAGCAGCCTGAGAACGAACGATTGCTGCAATACGATGTGGGACGTCTGGTCTCTAAAAGCATCATTGACATTGATGGAAATCTACATTTGTTGATATACGATCAGCAATTCGTCGAAACTGAATTTGCAAATGCAGAAAAATTATTCATAGATGCGACTTTTCAAACCACACCCAGGATTAGAGGAGTATACCAACTCCTATGCATTTTAGCAGTGAAATATGACCACGTAAGAGTTAAATAATTTAGTTTTTATTTTATTTAATCCGGGTGTGTTTATCAATCACATGTATCGATGCCTTAGTTGAAAACCGTCTATCTCCAAAAATGTAGTGTCTAAAGGTCTTAAGTCCGGTGTTGAAGTACTAGGACATATTATGTTTTACATGAGAGAACATGAGATCGCATGGTTCTTAACCATAATTTGAGATTGAAGTATTTTCTATCACAATTAATGATATCATAGAATTATAGCTGAATTTAAGATATCATAGTTTTCCACTGCAGCGTTAATATGTATTATTGATTGTTTGCCTTACGGTATCAATAATTGTTCAAATGTAACTGGAATCAATTTTCGTATAACGCTCTTCCTATAATGAACTTCTTTTTCCAACTCTTCGCTTTGAAATACCCTGTCGCTCCACACACCTTAGGCACGTGCTTATGTATTCAATGTTATTTCTCCTGACTGTTCCTAGGCTCTCCCATTTATGCATGTCTTGATGTCAAAAAAAACGCAGATCGCGTATACGGCTGTACTCAGTGAAATAACAAATTTGATTCATGGCGCAACCGTCAGAATCGTTATGACAGATTTTGAGACAGCACTACGAAATGCTTGTAGAGAAATCTTCGTCAATGCGCATGTAACGGGCTGCAACACTCACTACGATCGAGTATGGATTTTTAGATATTTTTCTCCTGTATTATGGATATTACAGTTTTGTTAGTTATTTATATTTGCTTGAGTTAATTTCATTTGAAGATTGAAAATCAAATGATAAATGCCAGGATTATTCACAGTTAGATGGTGAAAGATAGAGAATTTTCACATACTTCGATATTCAAGTTTTGGGACTAATTCCTTTAGTTCTTCAAAACGAAGCATGGTCGATTTTATAATGAGAAATTGTTAACAAACATGACGACAAAATCGATTCCTGTTAGTTTCCGAGAAACTAGGAATCCAATTTTAAATCTCTACATTTGGACGTCCCAACTCTAATGTTATGAACAGCTTTCTAGACCAGGGATGTCCTGTAAGCATTATTAAGCCGTAAATCTTCACCATTGAACGGTATATAATAATAATCCTTGCGTTTCTCACTCGATTTTCACAATTACAATGAGCGGTGCTCTGTTTCAAACACCAACTACGGATTATTTTTTCAATAATTTCCTTTCAAGTAAGGATACAAACTTTTTAGTTTCAGTAGGGTCAGCCCTGACGTATTATTATTTTGTTTTCACAAGGCCCTGTTGAAGAAAATAAAATCCACACGTCTGATGCCTCTGATAAGAGACAATGAGGTCGCTAAGGTTTTTCTGAAGAAGATTATGGCCCTAGCGTATCTGCCACAGGAAATGATCGAGCGAGAATTTATGATCTTGAAAAACACTCTGTCACCGGCATTAAAGCGTACCCTCAGTACATTTCTCTCATATTACGCAAGGCAGTGGCTGAGAACAGTGAAGCCAGCTGGCTTCTCTGTCTACGGCTTATCCCGCCGCACAAATAATGTGGTCGAGTCCTACAATAGCGTACTCGCAGGCAAACTAGGACCTCACCCGAGCGCCTGGACATTCATGGGTTAGAGATCTTCGTAAACTCTAGTCGATTTATATCCTCAAGGCTCTCGCATAGTATAATTGTTTGTGAAATAAATTACCACTATGCTCTTCTTTCTGTTCGAATAGCTAAACTTGTCAAGCTAACATCGAATGCGAGAGATGACTTACGGAGTCTCAGGCTTAACAAGAGGATTAGGAGACAACCGCGCTATGCCACTAACTTTAAACAAAAGGAATTGACAAACGGTTTGTTCTTACAATTGGTCCACTTATGTAGCTTAAAAGTAAAGAACACTGTGAAATCTTGTTCACACCGATAAAAAAAAAGAATTTTTGGTCTACCGAATAAGATATAAAAAGAATCGAGCGATCTGGCGAATTGTGCTCCGGTGTAATACTTATATGAAAGTGTCCACTACGTTGGTATATAATATTTGTAATGATATTGTGACACTCAGACTTGGGCGTACATGGACTACTTCAAGATACACTATTATCAGTAAGTGATGGAGTAAATTGATTCAATACTTTCTATTAATGTAATTAGCATGGAGACTGCTACATTCTGGCGAGATAACCCCTGCCGAATTTCTCGACAAAACCGCTATGTTGAAAGGCCACATCACGCAACGACTCCAGAATATCCCTGACGATCACCCTTCAGAGGATGAACTGGAACTTGATGGGGAAGCTGCAGCGATTGCTCCATTTGGTAAACAGTCTTTATAATATAGTACATTCAACGAAGTGCAAGATACCTGATGATTTTTCCACAAAATTAACAAAAACCCATCAACTGAGGTCTATTAATTGTTCCAACAAAAAGGCCACTCCGAAAAGCCTGGGGATATTACGAGTACATTTGTTTTTGGGTTGAATGATATAAAAATAATGGAACAGATCACAGAGGGTCAGGAATAAACATGGAATACCTCATATAATTTGCAGTAGTATAAATTTCACAAACAATTGCAGTATTTTTCGAATTAGGTGCTCTTTAATGATGTATCATTTTCGATAAAAAAAAAAATTTGGAGTAGATACCACATCTAATCAGCTCGTGGGAAAGATCGTTATTATAGGGTCACGATCTGGCTTACATATGTCACTCAGTCTTCATTTTTATTACAGATGATCCAGATTACGATCACCATCTATTCGCAAACATACACTTTGGCAATGTTGGGCCTCAGAATGCCAATGCACCAGTTGAAGACCTTAATCATGGTAAATTATTAAATGTGTGTTTGAAGCGGGGAAGCAGATCCTACTTGAATTGAGATGAAATCTCACTTTTGTTTCTTATGACTAGAGAAGGCTCATTAAAAAGATACTTTCCCAGTTTTATGGACTATTACGATAGTACATGTATTATTTTTTTATTGAAATCAAATAAAAATCAAAATGTTGATGTAAAGAACCTTCTGTAGAGATACGCAGGACATTGTCTGCAAAAGGTTTCTTGGATCAACACTTTCATCGCACGAGGTTGAATTTTTTTCTCAATATATAAACTCCCCCGGAGTCTATAAAACTGGTAATGCGATTTTTGATTGGACCTTGTCAAGCTGCTTTGACAAACTGAAACTGTTTTTTTTTTTTTTAAACATTTCAGTAGAATTTCCACTTATTCATTTTAACAAGATACACCTTACAGATTTCATTTCGAATACGTGGAAAGTGAATATTTAATTCATTAAATGATCGTAGGTTAATTTGGGGGCGAATGATGAATCCGGTAAAACATGTTTAATTGTAACAACATTTTTCCCTTCATAGATAATAATCAATTATTGCGTGTGAAATTCATCTCCATCAAAGAGAATCATTACTCTTCGATCGATAACTATACAAAGATTCGGACATGAAAGTAATGTAATAATTTTTTTCAGAATCGGACTCACATGACGACTCAGACAATGAGTCATTATCTACTGTTGGACACGAGGCACAAGATGGTAATCAGATTATTGTTTGCAATAATTTAATTTTTGGAATGTTTTTTATACTAATTTCAGCCTAAAGTGGCTTTTCACATAACATCAACTTTTTTTGGCTCACAAGGAAAAGTTGTCAGTTTCAATATGATCTATATTCGAGCGAAGTTTAAAAAAATTCATAAGAAAACTCCTACCTCGCTCTATAGTATACCTTAATACACCTACTGACATAATCCATAGTTTCCGGAAAGGAATTTTTATTACAATTTTTTGGATAATTCAAAAATACCGAATTGTTTTCGTTGATATTTCGATGGCCTATCTTTTAGATTGTAATAATTCATCATATGCACCTCCGTGTCACACTGAAACGTTATTTCATTTATAAAAATAATCTTAGCTCCTACAGTTCACATGGAATGTAATTTTAGTATAGTGTGATACCATAAAAGCCTTCATGAATTGTGTTCACTATTTGGAGGCCATATTATACCAGTCTAACACATAGCCACTGAAGTATTTTCAATTCGTCATGAATTAAATTTTCAGCAACTTCTACTGATTGAAATAATATCACCTGCAAAATCGAAACTGCACCTTTACAGGGTGGCCACACACCTGGAAAACCTGGAGAACCTGGAAATGTTAGCCAATTTAAAAATGGTCATGGAAAACCTGGAATTGTCAGGGAATTTTTATTTTGGTCATGGAATAAACTAAAAATATCAATTTTCTTAAATTGAAATTAAAGAAATCATTCTCTACCCGGGTAGCACACACCGGCTTATTTTGGCCTTCTACTCGATTGAAAGATGATTAACATTCGAGGAATGTCAAATCTTGCCGTAGAAAAAAAGGTTGTTAAACCAAATAGTAATAAACTGAACGATTAAGCATTTAATAGCCGAACGGGACGAGGAAACCGTGAGGGAAAAACTGCGTATTTGATCCTGGAAAACCTGGAAATGTCATGGAATTTTTTTGCTTCAAATTTGTGGCCACCCTGTTTTAGCTTTCAGAGTTCCTGGATCGCCTTCTAATAACATTAGGTCATAGTTTCTAAACTTTTGAGTGAGCCATCATCTCGTTCATTTCAGCTGATATATTGTAATGAAGGACAAAATTTACGGATACAGTCGTTGCTATAGCAAGATAATTTCATACATTTTTTGGCAGAATCAGACGTAGATAGCTCGTCTTCCCCCGATGAGTCACTGGCACGAGGTGGTGATCTTTCAGAACCTGCACACGTTTCAGTACATGATTCCGATTCAGCCTCATCAGTTGAATCCCAAGCGGAAGATGGTAATTATACTTCTGATTATGCTTATTTCATTTCACCTGCTAATTTTTGTTCGTAGCAAGTGTACTGTCAATATTCTACAAGTCATGATTGAAGAAGAGGCGTATTTCGTTATAATATAGTATACATTGATACAATTAAGGTAGCTCATCAACTACCGCTGAAGTCGTTGAGTGTATAAAAATCAATTCCTAAAAATTATTGTTTTTATTTCTAAATTATTAATATGAATTATAGAGGTCATCAATATAAGAATTATAAGATTTTTCAGTAACAGCTGATCAAGCAGACGTTGCCATGTCGATTTTGGTTCCTGTTTCTCGTCAGATTTTACTGATTATTGTTAATATGAACGAAACTGTACGGTGATACGTCATGAAAAAAGTATCGATATTTTTTATTACTTTTTTCATATTTTGAGTCAAAAATTCAGATTTTAATCTTTATTCACAACAAAGTTACAACAAAGTTATGGATTTTCACATATAAATCCTGATTTTTCAAAATTGATTTTTTGAAAAACTAAAACAGTCATTAAATCGCGAAAAAAATGAAGTTTAAAAAACTAATAATATTATCCGGCGATTCTTTGTAGTTTTCAAAAATCTTTAAATTTTATGGAGCTGATGAGCTACTTTAAAGATGTACATATTCCAAAACTTGAAGTTATATTAGCATAGTTTATTATGATTGGCTTTCATTTTAATTGTGAGAGCCAAGTTTTAGTACCTGTCATCAAGCAGTCAATAAAACTTCGGCTCGACAATTGCAATAGTACCTTGAATTTATGAGGCTCGTCATAACAATATCGCATCCAGAAGAACATGAATTGCAGTTTCACAGAGATCCGAATATGTTACCTAATGCGAGACATGGTAGTTGAATGAATGAAATTGTATGCCGATGATGAGAAATCAAATTGGAGCACTTGAAACGATCGAAATTATGATATTTCATTGTAACTATATTTAAGTAAGATCATTCCTGTGAAAAGACAAAGTTATCGGACAGAAACATCAATACAGTTAGGAAATCAATCATAATAATTCAAGATAGTTGAACTAGCTTTTCAGCGTTCAATGATACTGGAGCATACAATAAATGACCTCCTGAGCCCATGATTTGTCTTCAAAAGGTTTGCCATCTTTCAAAAGTTGACCAAGAGCTTTCAAATGACATGATTCATTATGAATAATGTGATAAAAACAGCAACTGAGCGATATCTGCAGAATAACCTACAGTGTTAATAGATAAATTTTACCTTTAATTTATTCTTGTAATCTTGCGGTCGTTCAATATTACAAGGCGAATGAATTGCAAAAAAAAAAAAAAAAATGAGAAACTATTCTTTAAATTAACCGCTGTATTAGCTTCAATGACATGACTTCACGTGAGTTCTATAACTTCGGCGTCTTTTCATTATCTTTTTCATTGCATTGAACCTTTCGCAGCTAAGATCATGGGCTCTGAAAAACCATCTCATCGTACAGTTTCCAGCATCACTGAGAACTCAGAATTAATCAAGCTTCAATGAGTTCAGTGATTACAATTGCGAAGGAAGATTTTATCAGACCTCTTCGAGTATTCCAAATCCATGCCTGCTACACTGACGGACTCTGGATGTAACGCCGCATTTGCAACAAAAGAATCGAATAGGATCTACGATATTCCTAATTCCTAAGGGCTGGTTGCACGAATTTTGTTCCATAAAAGAATCAATATCGTCTTTTATTTCAATATCACCAGAAATTTGACTGAAGTCTTCGATCAAATTATTGAACGTGGGGGACATTATGAGCTGCTAGCATCATGCTCTTCGGAGGGCTTCTATACCACACAGTGTTTAGTATTACCGAAGGCTTGGAAACTGATTTTAAACAACTGAACTAAATGATACAATGATTTATCAAGATTCAGGTTCCTAAGTGCTCCAATTAGGATTTTTTAAAATTGGCATGAAGCTTCATTAATTTAACTACCATGTCCCACCTTGAATCATACATTTAAAGCTTTTTATACCTGCGACTCAGGCTCTTTAGGATGTTGTACTGTGATGAAAAAGGCTGATTAATTCGAGTTTTAACTGAAATTGGTGAATGAAATCGCATCAGAGTAAATGGAACAATGCGCACTTCAAGTCTTGGTAGGCGCCGAATCACTTCGAATCATCCATTCATATTTGTGACTGAAAGGTCTGATACTCTTCCTGTTAGTGTTAATTCACATTTGTTCGTTGGATCGCAATAGTACTGTAGTAAAGGCACAACGATGAGAAGACTATGAGTCAGGATATGTTTATTGTGTTATTCGATAAAATTCATTTTCACAGGAGATTTGGAGATGATAGATATCGCGAACAATGCTCAAAGAGAAGAGGCACCCATCACCTTTCCGCAAGCTCCGCAAGAACAATTGGGTAATGTTACATTTCGTAAAAAAGGTTCAATATCGGCATAGACTAACGAATCTCAGTTGTGAATGGTGACTAAATTTAATTTCGGTAAAAGTGTCGTTCTTTATTTTTGTCTAAATCATATATGTCAGAACCAAGGAAATATAGATGAGCTTGCTCTAGCCAATGACATTCATATCGACTCAGTACATTCTATCAATGCTGACAATGAAATGTTTAAGCTATGTTATATAGTACAATGATAGTTCAAAAAAATTATTTGCAATCCTGGTAATAATTCGTATTTTTTTAACACAGTAGAAGAACCGTCTGTTCCAGAGGTATTTGTTGGGCATGAATCAAATCAGCGAGGTATTGTATCCATAGTATCGTCATGAAGAATTTACTATTGTTGGTCATTTTGTAGCTTTACAACTGTTGCAAATGTTACCTGATAGCCCCCCTCAACTTATTCATCGTTTACAGTGTCCGTCAGCAGAAAGAAAAATTTGAAAAAAAAAAGACGACAGCGCATGAAGGCCCAACTTGAAGAGCGGCAAGTGCGACCGTACGGGCGCAAAAGGCGCAAGACCCGAAAAAGTAATAAAGCTCATATAACATATTTTCTGAAAGCGCGGAATGCATATGAGGCATTCTACCCCAAACCGACCTACGTTTGACCCTCACCCCTTCCGATTGGAGCCTTGATTTTTTTATGTTGTTCCACCTTTTCGAAAAACACGGCATTTGTTTCAGATTTTTTGAAAATCGTGTGATTTACTTTTGATTTTTGAAATCGAACGCATCGAAAACTCCGGTTGAGAAATTTGAAAAAATTCCGTAATTTGAAAAATCCTGCTCCATATATCAAAATTTTCAAGCCTTGAGCCAAAGTGGGCAGACGTTTGCTTCTCATATTATTTAACGTTGTTCCTGGAAAAAAACTCTGATCATCATAGAAACGAACGTCTGCTCATTCTGGGTCAAGGTTTGAAAATTTTGATAAATGGAGCAGGATTTTTCAGAATTTTTTTCACATTTTTGGATTGAGGCTATCAATGTGTTCATATTCAAAAATCATGAGTGAAACAGATGATTTTCAAAAAATCTGAAAAAGTACTGTGTTTTTCGAAAAGGTGGAACAACATAACAAATCATGACTCTAATCGGAAGGGGTGAGGGTCAGACGTAGCTCGGTTTGGGGTAGAATGCCTCGTATACAATAGATACAACTTGCATTAGTGATTGTCTGCTTGACAGTAAGCCGAATTCAAGCAAAAAAGACTCTAGATACAAATAGTTTCAATATTGCAACAAGGAGTGGAACTTTATATATGATTCGCTCAATCCTAGACGTTGAATTTCAATTTGGAAAAAGGCAATATTATGTTTAACACTATATATCGATGCCTAAGCGGAATAACATCCTATCCCAAATTTTAACAGAAAACTATCCTACCTCAAAGGGCGTTTGGAAAACAGCCTGTAACAATTAGAAATATACAATGAAGTAGGGTAACGGCACCGGTAGTCGGCCACCCCCCAGTAGTCGGCCACTTGACCCATTACATCGCAATAATTAGTATGCATATCCATTGATTTCATTGCGATAATTTTCCTTGTGTTCATTGAGGTTTTTTCCGTCGGTAAGTACCACAGTGGCGTAAGTTAGCTGTTTCAGTGGAGTAAAATCGTTCGTCGAACGTCGCGCGTTGTCAAGCGCGGTGCTGAGTTGAGGTGGACACAACAAGAGCGTGGTATTTGAAAACCGTCAGTATTGAATTTACTGGCGAAAATAAAGTAATATTAGTATTTATATATGTTGGCCATTGATGAAATTAGCTATTTCAACGCCTAAATCAGTGTGAATATTTGTGAGGTTAAAATTATTCAAGGTGGCCGACCTCAGGGCTACAATATCCTAGGTAACTCCAGTAGTCGGCCGGGTGGCCGACTACTGGAGCACATCGTATTTAATTTTTACTACCAGTAGTCGGCCAGTCCGGCCAGTCACGATGTTTAACCCAAAATTCGTTTGCGAAAAATATTAAATCCGTTAATCCAGTTATTTTCATTACTGTTAACTGCTATACTAAAACAATAGATCCCTAAATATTTAATATAATAAAATAGGGTACTGTTAAGAGTAGATATAATTAATAAAAATATTTTCTACAATAAATATTATTCAAAATAATAGTAATAATAATGATTGATAAATAAATGAATAATAGCTATCAAATAATAAAAATGAATATTAATTTAACGGAAACATATATTAATGTGGCTTGAATGAGCCCTTATGATTCTCCGAGCCCTGCGACTACCCGGCCGACTACTGGTATACTCAACGTGGCCGAGTACTGGTGCAGCGTGGCCGACAACTGGTGATTCGCACCACATTACCTTATTTGACGTTTAATTCTCGCATTTAAGTATTATTCCTTGAGCTGAACGTGAAAAACAATATCTAGGACCTTTTGAAAACAGTACACGAAACCCAAAATATCAAGTACGATACAAAGCGTTCGAAAAACGAAGTTAAAATCGCCGTAAGGCTTAAGTGGCCGACTACTGGTGCCGTTACCCTATACGCTGATTTCCAAACGCCTTTTGAGATAGGATAATTTTGTGTCAAAATTTGATATAGGATGTTATTCCGCTCAGGCGTCGATATATGCTTACTCAAATTATGAAAAGTAACAGACTTTTCACAATTTTTTCAAGAAAACACTATGTGTTAATGTAGGTAGTGCAGCCTCTGAATGCTTGTTCAGAACATTGCTTCAGAAATATTTGTATCGGCATTATTAAAATTGGTTCATTACAGAGTGGTTTATAACATAATACATATTTGAATAACATTGACACCAATAAAAATTATTACAGTCATCACTTCTTATGTTTCAGCATTAGAATGTGTCGTTTGCAAGGGAGCCAATATAACCCATGGATTCGTTCCTTGTGGGCACAATTGCTGCTGCGAGACTTGTGCATCCGAACTCGCTACGAGAGCTCCAAAAACTTGCCCAAAGTGCCGGGCAAATATTCGTGAAACCATCAGAATATTCAACGAATAAATACGTGAAACCCTTCTTGTGTGTCATTATTCTGAAAATTTTCCTGAAGATCCCGGTTCCTTTCCTTCGTAAACTAATGCCTGACCAGTGACCAGTAAACCTCCCCAAACGCCTTGATTATTGCAATTCGTTTTTCATTTTCGACCCGACTGTAGTTCTACGTATAAAGCCTAGAGCACAAACTTTTCGTGTTGGCTCACCTACGGAGATCGTGAACAGTTACAGTCGCTCACACGCAGCGCCGATCAATCACAGCCACACAGCCATGTGTGAGCAATCGTGGCGTCTGTAGGTGAGGCCGAACACGGGATACGAAAAGTTTGTGGTCCAGGCTTTAATCACCTTCGTATCGTGAATAACGTATGTGTATTCCTATTACAATTATATGATATCATCGTGTGAATTCATCGTGTAGCGGTGAAAAGAAATAAAAAAATTTAGAAAAAATCGAGGCGTAGCTTGTAAAGTTTACTTGTAAGCCCGGGGCCTTATTCTGAAATTGTTTCCCGAGTAAAGTTATGTATAGTTATATAGAGTTCTATAAAACTTACATGGAATTTTATATATTATTCTATATAAATCTATATAATTATATAAAATCATTTTTACTCGGGTTCACATTTGAAGAAGCAGATTTTCCGCTGAAATCTACTACCTGCAGATTGGTCCAAACGGTGTTTATCATCTTTGTCACCCATGATACAAATTTCTTTCGAAACATGGAAATATTTTTCTTCACATTCAATTTAGTGCGGGATTTCTTCTAATTTCTTCCTCGACACGTCAGTTCTCTCCCCGGAATTCGAGTGAATGACTACGTTTCCACCGGAGGGTCAGAGTCGGGTTAGGTTCAAAATCGAGCCAATGAGAAATAAGATTTGAAAAGACTACCGTAATTTCTATTCAAATCTTATTTCTCATTGGCTCGAATTTGAACCTAACCCGACTCTGACGCTCCGGTGGAAACGTAGTCATTGTAGACCTCACGTGATTGGTGACATATCAGTCGACGTGAAAGGGCGCCGTAAAACTATAGTTTAGAAGGCTGTGGCCAGGGGATTCCCCGATTTAGACCAAAACTCAGGACTGACGAAGTAGACATGTGTGACTTCAATGGCAGAGTGACAACAGAAAAATCAGCGGGACTTTGCGAGGCCTGGCGAGGCCAAAGAAGTAAGGAAATGAATGTGTCGTGACAGATGGCTGCTTACTTGACAAAAACGAGAAGGTAATGTAAGAGAAAGATTCGATGTATACATATCGCGGGTGTAAGCGATACCGTACTCATGTTTCTTCAGACAAATGAAAAATCATGCCACGTGAAGGTTATACATTTGTTTGAGGAATCATCTTGATCTGGATTGACTGAGAGCCGGTCGCGAAAAAATTCTAGTAGCAAAATTATTTACAAAATTATTTGAAAAAAATTCTAGTTCTCATGCGTTTCTTTCGCGTCCTACGCCCTTCTTCGGAAAATTTTTAACAGTGAATTATTATTCAATTCTCATGGTCAACATGTGCAGTACGGCTATTGGCACACACACTCATTAAATTGTATAGTAGTTACAATTATACACTTTATCACCTGTATTATTATTTGACGAGAATTTCTATAATATAAATTTGTCTTTTTTGTCTTATAATATATAATTGTCTTATAATATAAATTGCGATGCAGATGATTTAAACTGAAAGATATTTGGAACAATGAACTGAAAATAAAATCATTTTCAACCGGGGAAGCCGAGAATTAGCTCGAAATTTTTTTTTCGACAAATTAATTGACCACCCTCACTAGGAGTCGATCAGGCTTGCGGGTCATGGATCTTGAGCAAACTTATAGCCGTGTTTCCTTGAGCCAAAATATGAAGTACCCGCTGAATAACTCTCCAGATTGGGCCTTTACTCTATGAATTTACCTAAACATACAATAGAAATCGATTTTACACAATGATATAGTTATTATTTCAAAAGAATATACCTATATTAGGGTCAACGTACACTACGTGGAAGCGAAACGAAGGTATCTGAAGCGATCGGATGCTCTAGGAGTGTCCACATCTTAAAAAACGTGTAAGTTCAAGTGAAAGTGAATTATAAAATGATTGAGGGCTCATTCGATTTGGGATAATATTGATTTGTTTATAACTAAATGCAAGTGTTTATGGGCGAGTATGAAGCCTTCGCCCATTTTTCCAGACGTCATCCCAAAGCGAATGAACCTTTCATCATATTGTGATTCACTTTAACGTGAAGTTACACGTTTTTTAAGATGTGGACAATCCTACAGCATCCGATTGTTTCTGATACCATCGCTTCGCTTCCAGGTAGTGTGCGTTGACCCTAATATAGGTATATTCTTCTGAAATAAGAACTATAGCATCGTGGTGAAACTAATATTATGTGGTAACTTATAGGATTTGTAAGCTGCCAGTGTCAGTATTGAAACTGACCATATATTCAACATCTTTCAAGTGGGAGAAAGTCTTGAAATTAACCAAATGAATGTGGTACGTGTGGCACACGATGAGAAGCAATGTGTCAATAGGCGCAGAATAAAGTGATTTTCTATAGCTGGCATGTTAAATTACAACAATCTGATGTACAATAATGACTGTATTCAATGTACAAATATTCAGTGCAATGTAGAATCTCATAACGCAGCACCAAAACTGGTGATTTCATGGCAATTTGCAAAACCCAGGTTACGATGATTTCTATTGTATGTTTAGGTAAATTGATAGAGTAAAGGCTCAATGTGGAGTGTTATTCAGCAGGTACTTCATATCTTGGCTGAAGGAAACACGGCTATAGGCTTGCTCAAGATCCATGACCCGCAAGCCTGATCAACTCCTAGTCAGCCTACTAATTATTTATAAAAATTGTGAAAACTACACATCATATTATTCTTTTTTCCTACAAACTTATTTCACCAATTCTCTTATTCCAGAAGCAGAGGTAAATAATGATACTATCGACATATTGGACTGCCAAAACTTTCCAGATATGCCAATGGCAATCCAAATGAGGCACCGTCAGCTGCCTTCGAACCTATCCTATACAAGTCACCGCAAGCTTTCAATGAAGAGTTGTATACTTGTACTTTTGTGAAAAGGGTGAATTTCAGAATAAGGCTGTACACAGTAATTGGTAATATTGAATCAATTTGTTTTTTTAATTCATTTTCGATACCTTTTATTTGATGAATCGAAGCAAAGGAAATGGCAGTGAGTGCCTCTGATTCTGGTTCATTCCGAACATAGTCGAAGTTGGCAATAGTCAGAACGATCAATACAAAAATACATGAAAATGATATGTATTACAATGTAAAAACGGATTCAAAGAGTTCGGAGACGTTTTGGAGTGAAGAAATGAATTTGAAATCTGAATAATTGTTAATTTCAATCTTAGGAGTATCTGCTGCAGGAGATGTCAAAGTGTGTGATGACGAGTGTCAAAGTTGATGGCATTGGATCATTGGTGCCGTATGTTGAATCTGGGGTATACGCTTTGTTTACATGGTAGATAAGCCATCTTATTAGATCGGTTACTTCTATCTGAGATTGGATGCATAATATTTACTCTAGTTTCAGCAAAGCTGCTGTTTGTGAGCTTTTCGAACATTTAATTCGTATTGTATATCAGCCATTATCATAATATAAAGAAATTATTGAGTGTTGTTATTAACGTTGATTGATCCATTACAGCACCTTCTTGCAGAGAGTAAAACTTGCGCAAAATGAGAAGGTTCAGATGAAGGCCCGAGACAGAGACTGATGAATGCAACCCTATGGGCATTGGATGCGCCGTATTAAAAAGATAATGAAAGGTAACATTACGTGGTTATCTTGAGGTGCAAACTAGATTTCATTCAATTTCTTGCTATCATTAATCATATTTGAAGTAGTTCAATGAAACTTATATATCTATATCCATGAATCTTTGTAAAAGTATTTCAATTTCCAAGAATCACACTCCAAAATCCAAGTAAAATTAATTATTTTTGGCTTCAAGTGACTGTGAAGTCCTAAACCAAAGTAAAAAAAATAGCCAGAAAATCTCTTTCTCAAAATGGAGATACTTTTGTCGGAAACATTTTTCTAGAAAACGCCTCATTTTCGTTTTATTGGCGTTTGCTAACTCGACTCACCCCGGCTATCAAACAGTGACATATTGTGGATACGAAACGTTCGACTCGTTTCAAATTGGTTTGGAAACAAAAAATTATTAAATTGAGAACCATTGATGATCTTAGGCTCAATTTTTGTTTGCATTTCAGTCCAAATTGTAAATGTACAATTCGGAAACTAATGTTACGTAGATAGTGTATTAAATCTATTTTGCACCTCTTGTAATGTTACTGGTGTATGTTATAAAAACGCGATGTTCATACTAAATTATAGTGTAATGATAATTCATATTCTATATAATTTAATTGTTTGTATGAACTTTAAAGCATATACATTAGGGTGGTCGTTAAAAAACAAAGTTTCCAAATTCGCTTTTTTTTTTACTTTTCATTTGTAAATTATTATTATATTTGATCTATAACATAGATAGGATAATAGTTATTTGTGTATTTTTCAATTAAAAATATTCTGTAAAAATATCATTTTCACTAAAATTCGTTCTTTGGGGGAACTTTCCGTGTAATTTAAAATCCTGGTTCGAGCAAGGCATTTAAAATTACACGGAAAGTTCCCCAAAAAACGAATTTCAATGGAAATGATATTTTTACAGGATATTTTTCATTGAAAGATACACAAATAACTATTATCCTATCTATATTATAGATGAAATATAATAATAATTTACAAATAAAGAAGAAAAAATAGAGAATTTTGAAAGTGTGAACACGAAGAGGCACTGGCTCCCTTCAATTGAGAGACTTTAGATTTTGCAGTACCTCTTTTTTCGTCATTCCATACAGTTTGAGGAGAATTTTTGTTTTTCAACGACCACCCTAATATACATAGACAAATTTTCTGTATCAATTGACATTCTTATTCGCGGAAACTCATACTTTTTTTGTAGCACGACATACGATAAGCAAGTGCAAATCTTAGTAAGGCTTCTTATTAGTCCATCGGATTCTCTGTCGTACGCATGCAGTAATGCAGCCGAGGGCACGCTTCCATCGTGCTTCTAGTACTGTGGATTGTGGGCCTTTGCCTGCGTCTTTCGAGACGTGGATGTGTTGATAGTGTTGAACGTGACCGATGGGCAATTGGAGGCTAAGATGCACCCTTTGTTGTCGTGTTTTTAGAAAACCTATTTTTTGAAATTTTGGATGACGTACGATAAGCAAGTGCAAATCTCAGTAAGGCTTCTTATTAGTCCATCGGATTCTCTGTCGTACGCATGCAGTAATGCAGCCGAGGGCACGCTTCCATCGTGCTTCTAGTACTGTGGATTGTGGGCCTTTGCCTGCGTCTTTCGAGACGTGGATGTGTTGATAGTGTTGAACGTGACCGATGGGCAATTGGAGGCTAAGATGCACCCTTTGTTGTCGTGTTTTTAGAAAACCTATTTTTTGAAATTTTGGATGACGTACGATAAGCAAGTGCAAATCTCAGTAAGGCTTCTTATTAGTCCATCGGATTCTCTGTCGTACGCATGCAGTAATGCAGCCGAGGGCACGCTTCCATCGTGCTTCTAGTACTGTGGATTGTGGGCCTTTGCCTGCGTCTTTCGAGACGTGGATGTGTTGATAGTGTTGAACGTGACCGATGGGCAATTGGAGGCAAAGATGCACCCTTTGTTGACGTGTTTTTAGAAAACCTATTTTTTGAACTTTTGGATGACGTACGATAAGCAAGTACATATCTCAGTAAGTCTTCTTATTAGTCCATCGGATTTTCTGTCGTACGCATGCAGTAATGCAGCCGAGGGCACGCTTTCATTGTGCTTCTAGTACTGTGGATTGTGGGCCTTTGCCTGCGTCTTTCGAGACGTGGATGTGTTGACAGTGTTGAACGTGACCGATGGGCAATTGGAGTCGAATATACACTCTGTTGTCGATTTTGTTATTTTAACTTCATTCCATATTTGAAACGTAAACATACATATAGTATTATATTTTAACGGTGCACTAACGTGAAAAGACAAATTATTGTTGATATTTTTGGCGCATCAACAATGAATTTATAATGCATTTCATCATTTATATATTTAAGACGTTATAACATACGCTAATGATTTTCTATTTTTCAGCGCTGAAATGTGTAGGCAAGATTGCGTCTGCCTTGAATCTACTTCAGTTCTCACGGAAAATATAAGATGAAGAGGTGCCCTCACAGTTGCGGAGAATTCGTATATTATATTGCGGCATATACTAAACCCGTAGGCGATTAGTTGACGAGATTACCTTTGTCATAATAAAATATATATAAAAAATTGTGTGCATCATCATTTCTGAAATTTTCCCGAACTCTACAAGTCCCTTTCAAATAAGCCTCTGAACCACATTTTGGATATTATCAGCGGTTTTTGTAACTACTCATCAGTTCCTCATTACAACCAATTAACGAAACAAAATTTCAAATAATAATAGCTGCGAATTATCTAGGAAGAACTCATGTTTCTTCGAATTGACCGTCACATCCATAAGTTCTTCCCCGTTCTTCCCTCTAATTCCAACGAATGCAATGTATATTTCCTAGATTATCATTCCGTTAATGCGTTTTGCTTTTCAGTTATTAAAATTGTATAACAATCCTTGTTCGAATATAACATTACCACATTTTCAGTTCAGCTCACGTGTGTCATTTCTAGTAGCACTCAAACAATACAAAATTCAATAACTAAAACAAAACGTACGAAAGATCTGAAAAATGACCAAGAAAAAAATCCGCGACTCAAATATTTTGACCATACGATAATAAATAAAAGGAAAGATTTCTACAGGAAAAAATATTTTTTGAGAGTATTCATGTCTTTTAAGGACAGACACACTTGAGCATATTTGCGCGCACGCACGTCTTTTGTATCCTTTCTTCCTTCTGGGTGCAAGAAGGAAAAAGATGGTTCGTGCGCGCAAATATGGTCAAGTGTGGTACCCGGCTTTACACGAATGTTAGTCACGGAACATTGTCTGACAATGAGCTCAAAAATCAAGAAGTTCCGGAATTTTCGGAGTTTTGGTATTCGGAGCTTTGAACTTTCGGCGTTCTAGAGTTTCGGAGTTTTGACCGTTCGGATTTATAGGTCGTCGATTCTTTGACCGTTCGTCATTTAGCTGTTCTGGACGTATCATTTATGTATTTCGAGCTGTCTGAATTTTTTTTTTTTCAACATTTTCGCACAGAAATCTTGATCATTCGCGAACTCGGTCTTTTGATACTTTCATTTATTGGAGTCCACGCTTTCTGATTATTGAAATACGTTTTTCTGTCGTGTAGCTATAATAATATTCGTTACTTTCCCAGTTGGTCTAGTGCTCTTTCTTGATATTCGATGTTTTGTATTTTACTGCTCTCGGAAGTTTGATCTTTCTGTTTTATAAATTTCGTGACTTGGAATTTTCGAGAGATTTCAATTCTACTCAAATAAATTCGGAATTTCGACCGTTCGGAGCTTTTGAAGTTCGGAACTTCGACCCGGCCCCTTCACTACTAGCTAGTTTGGCACCGATAGGCACAAAAATTTTTAACACAAGACTTTATGTTAAAAATGACGCGAAAATTTTTACTGTGCGTCTTCCCTACAGGGACAAAGGTTTTTTTGCCGAAAAATTGCCCAATTTTTTGTGGAATACCTGATGACTATAGAAAAGACGTATAGCGAATGGCTCGCTTCGAGACATTTGGAGTGATCCCATACAAAATATGCGGTGCGTATACTTATGTATGTAGGATCTAGTCCTCTACCTAAAAGTCACCTTGTTTTCCCGAAATTTGTTGATTTTAGCCATTATTTTATTTAATTTCTACGTCACCTGCGTGTTTTTTCAAGCCGTTTCTTCGCGCTGAGTTTCCTGTTCCCAGTCTTCTCATCTTTGAGGCTCGTTTTGAGACCGAATTTCAGATTTTTCGGAACACATTAGGGCAGGGGAAAAAAAAATGATGCATTTCCTATAACTTTGGGTTTTTTATTCGTTTTTATTTGAAATTGAGGTATGCTGGCCACTATTATCTATAATATCGTTGGTCCAGATCATTATTTCGGTATTGTTGATATACTTCGTATTCGAAGCCTCGAGACCTATTAAAAAACCTCCCTAAATATTGATTTCCTATAACTTTAGGTTTTTGTTCGTTTTTATTTGAAATTAACGGATGCTGGCCACTATAATCCCTCGTATCGTTGGTCCAGATCATTATTCCGGAATTTGTCGATATACTTCGTATTCGAGGCCTCGAGACCTATTCAAAAACCTCCCTAAACATTTATTTCCTATAACTTGAGGTTTTCATTCATTTTTCGATTAAATCGCCGAAAATGAATGAATCATCGACAATCGACGTAAACTGAAGATTCTAGATAGGAAATCTTTACCTCGAATCGGGATGACTGAGTAGATTAATAAGATTCTCCTGTATTTGGCGAGAAGAATAAAAAAAACTTACTTTTTCATATTTAAAATTGAGGGATGCTGGCCACGATTATCTCTATTATCGTTGGTCCAGATCATTATTTCGGAATTTGCCGATTTACTCCGTATTCGAGGGCTCGAGACCTATCCAAAAACCTCCCTAAACATTGATTTCCTATAACTTTAGGTTTTTATTCGTTTTTATTTGAAATCGAGGGATGCTGGCCACTATTATCTCTAATATCGTTGGTCCAGATCATTATTCCGGAATTTGTCGATATACTATGTATTCTAGGGCTCGATAATTATTCAAAAACCTCCCTAAACATTGATTTCCTATAACTTTAGGTTTTTTATTCGTTTTTATCTCAAATTGAGGGATGCTGGCCACTGTTATCTCTAATATCGTTGTTCCAGATCATTATTTCGGAATTTGTCGATATACTCCGTATTCAAGGGCTCGAGACCTATTCAAAAACCTCCCTAAACATTGAGTTCCTATAACTTCAGGTTTTTTATTCGTTTTTAGGCTGAATCCATCTCAAATCATGCAGGGCCAGCGGACGTCATGTTGCAGAATTGCTCGTCACTGAAGTAGGTATGTTTTTCCTTGCTCAAAATGAGCGGACACGTTTATCTCATCATCACTCAAATAAATTTTTTACGCCCGATAACGATTTTTTAAGATTATAAGGTAAATATGATTTTCTTCTGATATTTAACGTATAATTTCCGAAAAATCACCGCCAATTTCGCAGTTTTCGAGCTTTTCTGAAGATCCTTGTTCTGAAATACGTGGAATCTCACACTCCGTCGAATCAGATGTTAAAATCTGAAAAAATTCAAAAATTGCGAAAAATATAGCGATTTGAAAAAAAAAAAACAAAAAGTCGTTTTTCTCAAAAAGCCCAGTCTCGATTTTTCTGAAAATTTAGTATGTTTTGGTAGGTAGTAACTTTATTTGGCAGCCGTATTCACATGGTCAGATACGCTCGGCTCAGATAAGCTCGGACGGACAATCACGAATGGAAACAGTTACACGTTAAAGATAGGAGAAAAAAATAAATCACCCTATTACCGCTACAAGCCCGAAGTAGCAGCTTAACTTATATTAGATGAATCTTAAAGGTAAGATCATAATGAATCAATTTGATGAGAAAAGTACTAATCAAAACATAAAGAAGAGAATAAGAACCAATGTTTCATTTTGCAGTATTGAAAAAAATGATGAAATAAAATAATTGTACCAATCACATGTAGGCCTCTCGTGTTTGCTCAAAAATCGATTGAAAAAAGCTCTCACGAAATTCAAAAACTGATTATTATAATATTTTCGCATAGTATACGGCGTATACTACTCTGGAGCGTATATGACCATGTAAATACGGCCTACAAATAAAATTAATTAAAAAAATTAATATGTCGAAAAATAGTAATAAATCGATATCGCCGTTCATAGAGTATATAGTGTATACTCCCTACCAAAACATCCTAAATTTTCAGAAAAATCGAGACCGGGTTTTTTGAGAAAAACGACTTTTTGTTTTTTCTTTCAAATCGCTACATTTTTTGCAATTTTCAAATTTTTTTAGATTTCAACATCTGATTCGACGGAATGTGAGATTCCACGTATTTCAGAATAAGGATCTTCAGGAAAGCTCGAGAACTGCAAAATTGGCAGTGATTTTTCTAAAATTACATGTTCAATATCAGAAGAAAACCATATTTAGCTTTTAATCTTAAAAAATCGTTATCGGGCGTAAAAAATTTATCTGGGTGATAATGAGATATACGTGTCCGCTCATTTTGAGCGAGGAAGAACATACTTCAGTGACGAGCAATTCTACCACATGTCGTCCGCTGGCCCTGCATGATTTGATATGGATTCAGCCTATACTAAGACGATTTTTCGGAAAAATAATGACCCTCCTTGGGTCAGATGCTCTCCTGATACCAGGAGCAATTTTCAAGTGATCCACATTTCTATTAGGGTAAGGAATGTATGGGGATTGTTCTTGGATCGCGGGAGTTGACAAAACCGAGAATTGTTTCATTACATCGTAGCTCTTGTATAATTAGTTATATGAACTCTGTGAACCGCGTAACTAACGCCACAATACAAATTTTTGAAAAAATGAACACCACGAACCCCCAAATTCCATATATAAATACTCTTGGAGTCCAGTAAACGTTGCATCGATTAGTGGCTCGTTACGCTTATGGGGCTGCAATTTCCGCCGGAACTAACGCTTCTATTGTCGGCTGATATACTTTGTCAAGTGTGAATCCGAATTACAAAGATACAATTATGCTCACAATGGACATGCATTCTTTCATATAAAGAGTCATCATTCATTCCAACAAATTTTTTTTTCATTCACACATCATATCTCTGTAACAACTTGTGTATTATATGATTTTGAGCCGATTCTCGAGGCTTCTCATAATTCAATATGTGTGCAACATTATTGAGGACTAATAATTATTGTGTTTAGGATGTCAACCGTGACGTTTGAATATCAAAATCATGAGGAAATTTCATATACTTCGACAATGTGTGTAGGTATACCCTGAAATTCACGTAAGAGATGATGGATATATAACTGTATGATATAGGAGATTACCACACGCCCATACGCAGTACATATACCTTCCTATATATGGGGCTTTCCACGCCAACTCGACCAGTGTTAAACCCCGACCATCTCGAAATCATCTCAGGTTTTTTTTCAACATTCTACTCAGTGAAAAATGCATCCAGATTTTTTTTCAGATTTTTTCACTTAGCCGTTGATTTTTTATAAATTTTTGAATTCCATTGAGAAAGCCCTTTTTCAAAAATCTGAAAAAATTCTCAAAAATCCAGTGGATGATCTAGAACAGCCCCCCATACTCAAAAATGTGGAAAGAATTTTTCTTCCATTTATTTTCTCACCTTATTAGGAATTTAGAAGTTTTCGAAACTGAAATTGACCGTGTCAGAGATAAATTTGGGTTCAATCGTATGAGAAAAATCGTATGAGTGGGATCGTACGGATCAAATTGTAAGTGCCGGTATTTTCATTTTTTTTTTAGTTTTGAAAATTTCTAAAATCCTAATAAGGTGAGAAAATAAATGAAAGAAAAATTCTTTCCACATTTTTGAGTATGGGGGGCTGTTCTGGATCATCCACTAGATTTTTGAGAATTTTTTCAGATTTTTGAAAAAGGGCTTTCTCAATGGAATTCAAAAATTTATAAAAAATCAACCGCTAAATGAAAAAATCTGAAAAAAAATCTGGATGCATTTTTCACTGAGTAGAATGTTGAAAAAAAACCTGAGATGATTTCGAAATGGTCGGGGTTTAACACTGGTCGAGTTGGCGTGGAAAGCCCCATATACATCCACCTGTATATTATGTCTTGCCAACTTCATATGTTTCGCTTCTGTACATACATGGGTAATTACGATTCCGTCTCCGCTCGTTACGGCTCCCCTTCGGACTTGGGTATAAATATCGGGAACAGGTTCCACGGGTACCTAATACAGTCTCCAGTATCTCTACATGCGAGATGCACGACGGTTCTTCACACATTTTCCGAAGGAGATATTATTTAGTTATACAAAATTGCAAGTCGATAGATCAGATCGAACGTCTTGAACCGCGAGTCATCAGTTAAGTGTGCCGCATTACGTCGCATTCGACTATTTTATCATTGTTTCAAACCCAATAAATACAGCTCTGACTCGAACATGGGTGGACTAACAAGCAGCGATAGGTGAGAATTCTATCAAAGATTTTTCAAACCACATTACTTTCTTTTGATTCCCACACAGCACCCAATATTGTAGCAATATTGCTCATATTGCTGCAATGCTGCTACAATGTTGCTGCAATGTTGCTACAATGTTGCTGCAATGTTGCTACAATGTTGCTGCAATGTTGCTACAAGGTTGCTGCAATGTTGCTACAAGGTTGCTGCAATGTTGCTACAATGTTGCTACAATGTTGCTACAATGTTGCTACAGTGTTGCTACAGTGTTGCTGCAGTGTTGCTGCAATGTTGGGTGCTGTGTGGGATTAGACTGACAACCCCGTTTTATCGTTTCTTTTCTTTGCTACATGTCTGATATGATTCATGATACTCGATTCGCTGCAAAACAGCTTTATAGGTAATATTTATACCTGACATAGAGTCTGAACGGTGTTGGAATATTGAAAATACGTACATTATTGTTAAACGGAGATCGATATGCATGCGTTATCATTCTGCAAGTGAGAAAATTTCCAATAAAACGTACACCCATGGGGATCTATATGGTAAAGTTCAAAGTTTGTTAGTAATTTGTCCCGTCATTCAGCATGCCCTGCATAATATAGCATGATCGTCAATATCACTTGCGGTGTGATTTATTCGTTAGAAGAAAATCTGCTGGATCACGATACAATTATCGGCTGAAGAACACGTAATATTTTTATGAACATACTATGTCCATTCTATTGATGACAGGTTGGCGCGGACAGGCCTAGTTGCATACCTACTTAACGAAAAAATAATTTAACAAATTACCTAGCGTTATACCTCATAAATATATATGCGTATAGATGATGATTACCAGTGAAACTATAGGTTGCCTCAAGTAGCAACAATCTTCCACTTATACCTACCACGTTGCGTGATCAACGATTTTCTTTAGACGATATGCATATTATGTAACATTCTCTTTATGTACCTAACAATTATCTCAGGATTTCACATTATATATTATACCGTGCATATGCATTGTTTCAACTATACCTAATTGTGATTCGATCACACTGCAGTCGTGACTACAATAATAATAGCTACAAATCAAATAAACGCAAGTAAAGATAAGCAACATTCTTGTAATGATTGACTGTTTCATTAATTTTTTTCAGCGAATCGCAAAATATAGTCAACTTTACGATAAATGGCGTGGAATATACAGGTTGGTATACAATATAGAGAATAGGTACATGTATGCTCTTCACACATATGCGAAAGTACAGTAGTGCAGGATTTGGATCTTCAATATCTCTGACACCGAGATTTGTAATTGTATTTTTCAGTCGACGAGACCATAGCGTCAGGAACTTCGCTGAACATTTACCTTCGAGAACATGTCAACCTTCGTGGTACGAAGTCAATGTGCCTCGAAGGTGGTTGCGGTGCATGTATCGTAGCTGCTAAAATTCGTGGCGAGATAATGGCGGTCAATTCATGCCTTGTTCCTATTTTAATCTGCGATGGGTGAGTGGGAACATTTCGTCAGGAGTTTTGCCCTGATTTTTTTGCAGGGCAGATTATTATTCGTTGAAACTTTATTCATGCATTAAATCCCGAAAATCACTTACCCCCTCATCGCCTCACATCAACAGGTGGGAGATCACGACCGTAGAAGGTATCGGGGATCGTAAGTCAGGGTATCATCCAGTCCAGTCAAGATTAGCACAAATGAACGGTTCGCAATGTGGTTACTGCTCGCCAGGGATGGTCATGAACATGTACAGGTATAATCTTATGCATTTACTATTATATGCATAATCTATTCGTATGGATTGATATTCTTCCTTCGTATATAGTTTGATGAAAGGAAAAAAGCTGACGATGAGAGAAATCGAAAATTCGTTCGGTAGTAACATATGCAGGTGCACAGGGTACAGACCAATTCTAGACGCTTTTAAGACGTTCGCGACAGACGCCGATCCAGAATTAACTAAAAAGATTCAAGACATCGAGGTGAAGATTTTGTGACTGTTTTCGAGAGCTGGAGACGATCTATGAAGCCGGAAATTAATATTACCTCAGGTCTTTTTTTCTTCAGGAAATACACAAGATGAATATTTGTCCGAAATCTGGGAAAGTCTGTGGGGCAGAGGGACCCTGCGGTACTGTGAAAAAGACCAATGATTCTGGATATCGGCACATACTTTTGGACGATGCCGAATTTTATAAGGTTCCAACGGTCGACGAGTTGTTTTCAATATTTAAAAAAAATCCAAACGCGAGCTACGTCCTCAATGGCGGCAATACCGCACATGGTAATTTATAGATGCATGTATTCGGTGCATTCTCGATGCAGTGACATGTCCTTAATATACACGATTCCAGGAGTGTACCGCCTCGAAAAACCCGATCTTTACATAGACGTGAACGGTATTGCTGATTTACATCGGGTCAAGATGGGCAAGGATGGTTTGGCACTTGGGGCAAACTTGTCGCTGACTGAAGCTATGCGAAATTTTGAAAAATATGGGAAACAGAAAGGGTTTGAGTACTTGAAGCATCTTGTGCAGCATATCGATCTAATTGCGAGTGTCCCTGTCCGCAACGTGAGTTACCTATTATCGCTACAAACTAAATTTAGTAGCTCTTCCTCATTCCGATCTATAAACGATTCCAGATCGGCACCATGGCTGGTAACTTGATGATAAAACACCAGCACCATGAATTTCCGTCTGACTTGTTTCTGATCCTAGAAACGGCCGGCGCTCAACTACACATTCGTAAGAGTCCCGGCAATGAAATGCATTTATGGTGTCAAATAATCAAATAACATATGTAACAGAGAATAATTTTCAGTTGAAGACCCTGGAGATAAGATGAGCGTGAATCTTTTGAATTTTCTCGAAATGGATATGAAACACAAACTCATATACAGCATTATCTTACCATCTCTTGGAAGCGAGTACGAATACAGATCGTACAAGGTGCGAATTACTCCTATTGATATCTGCACGCTGTATACTAGGGTGCTTTTTTTGAAACGACTATTTTTTTTTTTTTTTTGCAACTCCCCATTGAAAATCTTGTTGTAGACGTCGAAAGGGGAATCCTGTCCAATTTTTAGCTCTTAATTCCGATTCTAGTACTCGCGCTTTTCGTTTTAAGTTTTTCCATGCTAAAAGCATGTGAACATTACGACTTTTTCTTTCACCGCGCAAAACTCAGCCGCACTTCAATGGATTGTTCGCATCCAAGACTCATTTTACAGAGAATTTAGTGTTCTTCAAAAGTGCCCAAGATAGTTTGACTGACTTGAAAATGTTGAACTTGACATTTTGTTGGAATTTTATATTTAAAAAAATCAAAGTCCTTATATCTTTTGAAATACTGGTTTGAGAGACTTTATGCATTGGACTTTTTTGTAGAGAAATAAATTTCCTACAAAATTGTTATGAAGCTTTTTTCTCCAAGTCCAACTGTTTATTCGCCCACAGCGAGAAAGAAGAATTATGCATAAAATCGACTTTGAAGGCTCACACAGGTTCAGCGGTTGAAACCACAGCCAAACTACCAATGGCACTTTTGAAGAACACTAAATTCTCTGTAAAATGAATCTTGGATGAGAACAATCCATTGAAATGCGGCTGAGTTTTGCGCGGTGAAAGAAAAAGTCGTAATGTTTACATGCTTTTAGCATGGGAAAACTTAAAAAGAAAAGCACGAGTGCTGGAATTGGAATGAAGAGCTAAAAATTGGACAGGATTCCCTTTTCGACGTCTACAACAAGATTTTCAATGGGGAGTTGCAAAAAAAAAAAATAGTCGTTTCAAAAAAAGCACCCTAATATACATGCAAAGATCTTTTACCCCCTCAATGAGTAGGTAACTGTATATCTTTTCTATATTTTTGGACAGATAATGCCCAGGGCCCAAAATGCTCACGCTCATGTAAATGCTGGTTTTCTTTTTAAACTTGACGGAGGTGGAAAGGTTTTGGAAAAGCCGAATATCATCATCGGTGGAATTAGGCACGACTTTGTGAGTGTATACATTGTGAATAATCGGTCCCATAACAGAAAACTTATGTTATTGTTAAGAATGTATAATACATGGTTTAACTCGTGTTGTATTGCTTCTTCAGCTCCACGCCGAAAAAACTGAAGAATTTTTAACAGGTAAGAACCTTTTGGACAATGATGTATTCCAAAAAGCTGTTCAAATTTTACACGACGAGTTGTCTCCCGATCATGTACTTCCGGATTATTCACCAGAGTTCCGTAAAACTCTCGCCGAAGGTTTATTCTACAAGGTAAGTTTTTTTTTATCATTAATCCCCGTTTCAACGTATACATGAACTTGTAATATATATAAATTAATGAAACCGGTCTGGTCGACTTGCAGTTTGTCCTGAGTATTAAACCGGACAATATTGATCCCAGACTGCGGAGCGGAGGTATGATATTAGAACGTGGGCTATCATCAGGCAAGCAAGACTTCGAAACTGATAAAAATATCTGGCCATTGAACAAACCGATGCCAAAAATCGAAGCGAAATATCAAACCTCTGGTGAAGCCCAATACATAAACGACATTAAGACAATGCCTAACGAAGTGTTTTGTGCGTTTGTGCTTACCGATGTTCCTAACGGTTCGATCGAGCACATAGACACAGTGGAAGCTTTGGTAATAATTAATACGCAGCTATGAATTAATCAGAGCTTGCTTGTTGATTCGTATAGTATACCATAACTGCATATTTATACTTTCAGAAAATGAAAGGAGTCATTGCCTTTTACGCCGCTTCCGATGTACCGGGAAAAAATATTTTTATCCCAGCAGAAGCTAAGGCATTTTATCTTACCTTCGATGAACCGGTGAGCGCAGTCCTTACATTTCTTCACCATGAAATAACTCATACCTTAGCTAATTTCGATCATTATCCATCCGTAGCTATTTGCTGATAACGAGGTACTATACGCGGGTCAACCGATCGGTGTAATCGTGGCGACAAGCAATGCGATCGCAAACGAAGCAATAAAGAAGGTAAAGGTGATTTACACGGGTGCATTGGATAAAAAACCCATTGTAACTGTCGAAGATGTGATTGCGTCAAAGGATGAAAGCAGAATCATTACCACGGCGGTAATACCAGCTCAAAGTAAAGGTAATACATGTAATAGCAATGATTTCACATGTAGGCTAAGAGTTTTGTAGTAAAAACGTTATACCCACGATTTACATATATATATGCAGGTACTGATGTCAAACACGTGATAAAGGGGGTATTTTCATGCGGTGGTCAGTATCATTACACAATGGAGACACAAACCTGCGTTTGCGTACCTGTTGAAGATGGGATGGATGTATACACGGCCACGCAGTGTATGGATCTGAATCAAATTGCGATTGCCACCTGCTTGGATGTGCCGCATAACAGGTAAGTTACTTTATTTGTATCAATAATTCGAGGTATAGCTCTAACATTTCGACGCCCGATACGAATAACAGCACATTTCAGATTCCGGGTGGAAGAGAGCACGTTTCAGATTCACTCGAAAACTAGAACAATTCAGGTTGAACCGAATATTACTTATTGGCAAGTGTCAGCTAGGTTTATTATAAGATTGAATTAATCATTCAATGATAAAATTGAATCGAGTTTTTGTGCATAATTGTGCATTTCCAATTTCATAATAAACCTACCCGACACTTACTAATGAGCAATATTCGCTTCGCCTGAATTGTGCTAGTTTTCGAGTGAATCTGAAACGTGCTATTTTTCATTCTCAATCTGAAACGTGTTCTTTTCCATCCGGAATCTGAAACATGCTCCTTTTCACTCGGAATCTGAAATGTACTCTTTTCCACCCGGAATTTGAAACGTGCTGTTATTCGTATCGGGCGTCGATTTCGTCCCGAATCTTACAATTAATCGTTGATGGGACTCTCGTCATATCCTCTGCAGCATCAACATCCACGTGAAGCGTTTAGGCGGTGGTTACGGGGCGAAGATATCCCGTTCAGCCCAGGTAGCATGCGCGTGTGCTCTGGCCTGTCACAAATTGAATCGACCGGTGAGATTCATTATGACAATTGAGAGCAACATGAGCTCAGTTGGTAAGCGTTCGCCAACGCGTCAGGAGTACGAGGTTGGCGTAAACAAGAAAGGAAAGATTCAGTATCTGAACTCAAAGCACTGGTCAGCAGCCGGTGCGATATGCAACGAGCCTTTGGGACTTGCGGTTGCCTTTCACTCTGGCAGTTGCTACGACAATGCTACCTGGACCCGCGAAGGATACGAGGCAAGGACCGACACACCGACAAACAGCTACTGCAGAGCTCCTGGTGAATGTCCTCTTTCTCTGTGTGTTAATTACACGCAATTATAAATAGAATGAAATTCAGTATGAATAAAGCCGATTTTTTTTTTTTTTTTGGACTCTCGTAATATTTCACGAAGTTCTCTTCACGATTTTCTGCCGTAGGATCTGCGGAGGGTATAGCCATGATTGAGAACGTAATGGAACACATTGCACGAGAGATTGGCATGGACCCGTTAGATGTTAAACTTGCGAATATGGACCCTGGTGAAAATAATACGACGAAAGATCTCATAGAAGATTTGAAAGCCACTGCGGATTACGATACGAGGAGGAAATCAGCGGCGAGCTTTAACAGCGTATGTATACCGTGTGTTATCTCATAGCTACGCCTCGGGATGTAAGTTTCGGATCGTCAGGCGATCGTCGAGACCCACATTCCCGAAGCGTCTATGAGAATAACACACGGTACACGGAGAAAAGAGTATACTAAATTTTCTCATACTAATACAGTAATGGTTGGATATACTGCAAATATGATGATCATTCCTATACTGTATACCAAATGTCACCATGCATATAGGAATATTTCTATTATGCATGGTGACATTTAGTATAAAGTATAGGAATGATCCTCATATTTGCAGTATATCTAACCATTACTATATTAGTATGAGAAAAGTTAGTATACTCTTTTCTCCGTGTACACATATATACATACCCATAACGATTTTCATCAGCACCGTGTTCATTTATCGCATACACCTACTTAGAAATGTAACGATCATTTTCTCGTAGGAAAATCGATGGAAGAAAAAAGGCATTTCTCTGCTGCCCATGAGGTACGGATTCATGTTTTACGGACAATTCAATGTTCTGGTATCGGTTTACGCTCGCGATGGAACAGTGGCGATAACTCACGGCGGTATCGAGGCTGGACAAGGCATAAATACAAAGGTATATAGTTATATTCGTATATCCGGTCTGATATGCGGGTTTCCGGAATTATATACTAATTAGTAACAGCGATAACCCCTGGTTACCACATTCTTCCAATGATTAAGGTTGCTCAAGTGGCTGCTTACACACTGGGAATAGATTTGGACATGATTTTGATAAAGCCAACTAACAACTTGACCTCGCCGAACAATACTCTGACCGGAGGTAGCTGGACCAGTGATTCCTGCGCATACGTGAGTATATATACGAAATAGTAATACAACATGTCGACGCCCGATACGAATAACAACACATTTCAGATTCCGGGTGAAAAAAAGCACGTTTCAGATTCCGAGTGAAGAAGAGCATGTTTCAGATTCCGGATGGAAAAGAACACGTTTCAGATTGAGAATGAAAAATAGCACGTTTCAGATTCACTCGAAAACTAGCACAATTCAGGCGAAGCGAATATTGCTCATTAGTAAGTGTCAGGTAGGTTTATTATGAAATTGGAAATGCACAATTATGCACAAAAACTCGATTCAATTTTATCATTGAATGATTAATTCAATCTTATAATAAACCTACCTGACCACTTGCTAATAAGTAATATTCGGTTCAACCTGAATTGTGCTAGTTTTCGAGTGAATCTGAAACGTGCTATTTTTCATTCTCAATCTGAAACGTGTTCTTTTCCATCCGGAATCTGAAACGTGCTCTTTTTCACCCCGAATTTGAAATGTGCTGTTATTGGTATCAGGCGTCGATGTATAGATGTGCATTAAATCGTCACCTCGGTCCACTAATATTCATATATTGTGTTATTCGAAGGCCACGATGATGGCCTGCAAAGAGCTGACGAAAAGATTGGAGCCAATAAAGGCAGAGATGAAAAACCCATCATGGAAAGAATTGATATTCGCGGCTTATCAAAAGGACGTTGACTTGTGTGCACGATACATGTGAGCGTCATGATCAATATACTAAATATATATAATCGCGAGCAAAACGGTATACAGGAGATTGTACGTAACATTATACTTACGACTCGCGTATATAGGTTCGCCGCGTCAAAGGACGACGTGCAATCCTACGCTATTTGGGGATGTGCGATTGGTGAGGTGGAGGTCGATCTGTTAACTGGACAGCACGTTATAACCAGAGTTGATCTGATGGTGGATACGGGTGTCAGCATGAGCCCGGAAGTAGACGTTGGACAAGTTGAAGGGGCTTTCGTTATGGGACTTGGATATTGGACTAGCGAAGATTTGATATATGACCCAGAGACAGGAATTCTTACGAACAATAGAACTTGGGTGAGACGTACAGGAAGCGAGTATCAATTAGGGTAAATGACAATTAATTATTATTTTTTTTTTCAGAACTACAAACCACCCGGTGCTAAGGACATCCCAGCTGATTTCCGGGTCTCATTTCGTAGAAACGCACCAAATCCAGCCGGAGTTCTCAGAGCTAAGGGTAAGTCGCGCTTCAACCCTTATGGATTACAATTATGTATATTCATTGTAACTAATTACAAATTCGCAGCTACGGGCGAACCACCGTTATGTACAAGCTACGTAATTCTATTAGCGATTCGTGACGCTCTAAATTCTGCAAGGACCGATGCAGGCAATAGAGATAAATGGTACAACCTAGGTGAGCAGAATGATAGAGTCCACCCGAGTCGAAATTTAGCGCCTACTTTAATACTCATAGCATCCAACTCAACCTCTCTAGATCCTATTTAGACCTCAAACTCCTATTTTGAACCTACAAGTCCTCCATAGTCGAAATTTAGCGCCTGCTTTGATACTCATAGCATCCAACTCATAACGTCTCTACAGATCCTGTTTAGACCTCAAACTCCTATTATCAACCTACAACTCTGTAGTCGAAATTCAGCGCCCGCTTGAGTACTCATAGCCCACAAATGAACCTCTTTTCAATCCGTAATAATAATTTAGCACCTATTTTGATACTCATAAAGTCCGATCTCAATTAATGATGCAATTTTCCCTATTACGCATTATTTTAGTAATTAAAATTGGGACGCCGCTGCATTATTCATTACATCATTTTGCGACATTATGCATCATTTTGATAAATATCAA
Source organism: Tenthredo mesomela (assembly GCA_943736025.1). Lineage (NCBI taxonomy): Eukaryota > Metazoa > Arthropoda > Insecta > Hymenoptera > Tenthredinidae > Tenthredo > Tenthredo mesomela. The sequence goes on from OX031014.1 coordinate 58,120,798, forward strand.
ACTCGATGTTTTCGAAAAAATCCCATAGATCCCTCCGATTTCGAATTCGAATAACCTCCGAACGAATTCGTAATGTGAAGATGTGGAGGGGGCGGGGATAGCAGCTTCTCGTGAGATCCTCATTTAACCCTCAATGCAGCCGTGCACCGCTACGCGGCAGGGCGCAGTGAGGGTTTTGCGAGGTTCTCGTGAGATCCTCATTTGACCCTAAAATGCTGCATTTGTCTGGTAACTACGAGTTTTAGGCGCTAAAGAGGGTTTCAATTCCCATACAAAATAAACCTCTCCAGACCCTCAAAAACCTCCCAACGGTAAAATTTTGAGGTTCTAATGAGGCGTTAAATTTCGACTCGGGCAGGATATTAATTTGATGAAATTAAGAACCAAAATGCTTCATTCATTTATTCATTCATTCATTTATTTATTCAGACGCACCAGCTACAACGGAAAAGATTCTGTTGAACAGTTTGACCAGCAGAGAGCAGATGGTTCTATAAAGTGTTATTGACTATATAGGATATGTGATACAACAAATCCCCGATCAATAAGGAAATGAATTATTATGCTACCTCAATGGATATGTTGCATATCACTATAGTTATACGAGTCAAGAACGACATACATGTATATTCGTAGTTTTAATCTCTCATATGAGTAATGGCATAGGTGGAAGTAATGTATGTATACACTGTGGCAGTATTAATTAAAAATAATTTACGTAGTAACTTTATTTACATTACATATACATAATATAGTTATTCTTATTACAGGATATAGTATAGTACATATACACATACGTGCACAGCACACGTGTTCCGTTCAAGTCTTATTTTTCTGTCTACCTTCGCGGTAATATTTATGATTTAAGTATATTAATTGACATACATATTACCTATAATGTATTCTGATGCACGGATACTATATACAAATATAGTATAATAGAACGCCGAAGTAGTTATGTACATATATATATATTAGGGTGGCGCAAAAAAACCGACTATTTTTTTTTTTTTTGAGTCTCGGGTGAAAAAAATGTTAGTTTTTGATGTTTTAAGAGCCCTCTCCAAAGGACAGCTAAAAAAAAAATTTTTAAGAGGTCGCTCCAAATTTTTTTAAATTTCAAAAATCGTCAAAAATCGATTTTTTTTTTTTTTTAATTTTTTTTCTCGTTACGGTATAATTTTACAGTCCAAAAAAAAATAAGTTTCTGAAAGTTTCAGTTCAAAATTTGAATTTTGAAAGGTCGCTCATAATTTTTTAATAATTAAATAATTAAAAAATCTAAAGTATGCACTGATAAATTAAAAAAAATTATGAGCGACCTTTCAAAATTTAAATTTTGAACTGAAACTTTCAGAAACTTATTTTTTTTTTGGTCTGTAAAATTATACCGTAACGAGAAAAAAAAAATTAAAATTAGAATTAGAAAAAAAAAAATTCGATTTTTGACGATTTTTGACGATTTTTGAAATTTAAAAAAATTTGGAGCGACCTCTTAAAATTTTTTTTTTGAGCTGTCCTTTGGAGAGGGCTCTTAAAACATCAAAAACTAACATTTTTTCACTCGAGACTCAAAAAAAAAAAATAGTTGGTTTTTTTGCGCCACCCTAATATATATATTAATATAATCGTTACTATCGTCACAATTATAGCTAATTATAAGTATTGAGCGTCTCCGAATCATATTTCACTTGATATCTCACCACTTTATACAGCTTATTTTTTTTTTTTTTACAGACGCGTCTTATATTTTCTGTAATATCATTATTATTATGTAATCGAATTTGTACTCTTTTTACTGTTTCGAAGTTTTTCCCACCGATTTATCCTGCCAAGAGGATAGCAAATTACTGCCGATGCAAGTATCAGCGAGCCGGAAACGTAAAATGAAACATCGTAGCTCCCAGTAATGTCCATGAACACACCTGAAATTTTAGACAATTCGCACGTTATTCTCGATTATTCGCAAAGTTTTTTTTTTTTTTTGTTTTTTTTTTCAAATTTTACCAGCAAGAGGCGCTCCAACGGCAGCTGCAACTCCTTGAAAAAGTAATGCCAATCCAAAGGCGTTTGTCAATCTCTCCAAGCCCATAAGATCAACGACCAGAATGGACCTAAGTGCGGCGAATACAGCTGAAACAAAAATCAATTCTTATTATTAACATTTGATATCATATACGATATTTATTGATCTGCGGTGAATAAATAATTGAGAAATTGACTCACAAATACTTAGACCGAAGGTTGCTGCGTAGAAAAACTGATACTCCTTGGTAGGTGAGAGTCCTGAAAGTATAGTTGCGATTCCACTTATACTAATACCGATGTTGTTTACCAATAAAGCATCAACTCCTGGTATACTGCTTGCAACACCGCAGATTATACGACCAATTGTATTAGCTATTCCAATTACCGATAATAAGAACATAGCCGTTTTTTCATCTATGTCATAGATCACAGCTCTGTCTGCGGAAGAAGTGCGAATGATGGCAATAAATTATATACGGGTATTTTCGTAAATTCATATTATACCGCAGATATATTTTACCTCTTAGATATGTGAAAGGTGTGTAGAAACCCAGCATTGTGAGACCACCGCTAATTGATAGTATGAGGAACGAGGGACTCTTCAAGAGACTGACGTCCAACATTGTAGCCAATATACGACGTACCCCTTCGGGACATAGGTAAAAAGATCCGCTCTCCTCTTCGGCGACATCAGCCTCGGTTGGAAGCCGCGTAACCGACATGTGATACCCAACTGAAGACATCTGTATAGGGTTGAAATAGTATATATAAACGTATTATTTAAGATTATGCGCGAATTAACTATAATAGCTTTTCTCATTACCTGGGACCTGTAGTGAGGTAATCTACTCAACGAACCACCGTAGAATATATCATCCCTGTAAAATGGTCTTTGAATACCGTCCTTGACAGCATTCGCGTGTTTCGTTCTGTACGATTTTTGACTTGTGTTTGAGTTCGATCTGTCTCGGCGAGCGCAAACGGTGTGCCTTCGCGTCTGCGATGTATTGTTAAGGAAAGGTATCGGGAATATTAATCAGATAATTGTTATGCATTAACGATACAGTGAGAAATGTCTCATTGAAATCCAGAGGATCAGCAAAAAATTGATTATGTTTTCACATACCGTTGGTATTCGCCCGTTAAGACGTTCCAAATCACCGCTAAGTAGATTGTTTTCTTCTTCGACGGTCTTAATCTCATCTTCAACAAGTTCCGATTCGGGATATATCACGACTGGCAATCTGTCCACACTTCTGTTGTTCATTTTTCCATGCTTGGATACAAGGTGAGTATCTTTGTGCAGTGAATGCAACGATCTACAACTGGAACAGAACGCAAAACGTATCTATGATTATATATAGACACCCGATTTCCAGAAATATACGTCAGCTACAGTGTCAGATGAGGAATTTATGAAATTATACATCCCCCCCATGTATTACACACGAGTATTCCCTTTCGTCGTGTTTTTCTTTGTCTTTTTAGTTTTATCTATGAGATTTATCCATGCATGAGGTATGTAGGTATACTATACATCGCCTGGATACTCTATAGTTGCGATAGGTGGAAAATAAGTTTTTGATTACTTGACAATATTAGGGCTGCTACCGATTAACTGTGCAGCCGTTGAAAATTCGGTGTTATTGTTTGTGCCAAGGAGTCGACGTCCGGGAGGCTGGGTTGTGTAGAGGCAACCCAGAGAATCAGATTTTCCGCACAAACGTCCCATCTCGATCCCATCCGTCTTCTCTTTTGCGGCATTCACCTTAACGCGGGATGGTTTCAGAGGTCGAAGCAAAGCACCGAAAACAGCACAGTTCAACAGCATTCCTGCACCGTATAAAATACTAGTGTTGAATATGAGGTATTCCACGCCGTTTCGAACGGTCAAAAAAATAACCGTTTCCGAAAAAATCGTAATTTGGTCCTCGAACACAACTATATCGAAAGAATTTTTGTGAATTTTTTCAGAATTTTCGGATTGCATTTGTGGATTTTTTCCAAATTCCAACTTTTTTTACAAACTTCCGTATCTCAAAAGTATAAGATCCTACAAGAAAATTTATGAGACACAAAAGTTGCAGTTTCGAATCAACTTTCTGAAAAAATTTTTTTGGGAATTTCTCGAATCCCAAAAATAGCAATTTTTATCAAAAATACACAAAAATCGATTTTTCAATCAATACGTCACCTTCGATTTGCCTCGATAAATCACAGAAAATACTCTCAAGTGTGGAGAACAACCCCGTATTTTTTTTGAGATGGGTGGCGCAATCGTTTGGAAGATATGCTTTATTAATTTTTTTTTTTCTGAAATTTTTTTTTTTTCTTCTGAGAAAAAAATTAATAAAGCATATCTTCCAAACGATTGCGCCACCCATCTCAAAAAAAATACGGGGTTGTTCTCCACACTTGAGAGTATTTTCTGTGATTTATCGAGGCAAATCGAAGGTGACGTATTGATTGAAAAATCGATTTTTGTGTATTTTTGATAAAAATTGCTATTTTTGGGATTCGAGAAATTCCCAAAAAAATTTTTTCAGAAAGTTGATTCGAAACTGCAACTTTTGTGTCTCATAAATTTTCTTGTACCATCTTATACTTTTGAGATACGGAAGTTTGTAAAAAAAGTTGGAATTTGGAAAAAATCCACAAATGCAATCCGAAAATTCTGAAAAAATTCACAAAAATTCTTTCGATATAGTTGTGTTCGAGGACCAAATTACGATTTTTTCGGAAGCGGTGATTTTTTTGACCGTTCGAAACGGCGTGGAATACCTCATATATATTGCTGCAGACATTATAATTTATACGAATCGGTTGTAGATATCTATATGAATGGGATATTGTACCGGCATGAATGAGGAGGGTTCCTCGCCAGCCATAATGATTGATCAAGATCTCAGTGATCGGGGCTAGTACGAAAGCGCCGATTCCTGATCCGCATACTGCGATAGCTATCGCCAAAGCTCGCCACCGTTCGAAATAAAATCCTGCCGATATCACGGCAGGTACGTAAATCAAACCAGATCCGATTCCACCTGCAGGTTGTGGAAAATGGATTTTGATATATATTTCCTTTGGGCTGACCTTTGATTTAACTTACCCAACACACCGTAAGAGAAGCATAAAAATTGGATTGACTGACTGAAGAATGAGAGTACGAATGCTGTGGAACTTATTACACTTCCGAGCATTGCGACCAGCCTAAATCCATACTTGTTAGCGAGCGCCGAGACGAATGGTCCTGCAAAAATTTAACAACCCCACCTGGTGGAAATTATTCTCTGATAATCGTAAATGAAAAGCGACGAGCTACTGACCAGCTATCAGGTAGAATCCAGTCTGCAGAGAGCCAACTAGGGCGACTTTTGCCTTTGAGACGGAAAATGCATCAGCTATATGGGTCAAGAATACACCAAAACTGAAGATTATACCATCCACAACAACGTTACACATGAAAGAAGCTGCGACTATGACCCAACCCCAACCCCCGTCCGGTGGCACGATCATCTGCACCTCAATCACCTGGCCAATGAAAATACAAAATTTGGATAGGACTTGGTGAACCCATATTTCTTGAAATTTTTAACAACAAACACCCTGTACATTAATTGTAAGCTATCGGAGCTACTTGACCGTGTTTTATGTAAACCGATGTCTTATCTGCGTTATCAGAGCAAGATTTGCACAACGTTGACCTCTTGGCACTAATCGGTCTAAAAATAATCAGCTGACATATTTTTTATCACGCTTGATTCCAACTCATCAAGAGCTGTTATTTATACACGCAGCTGAAGATTAAAAAACGGAATTATCGCAGATAAAATAATTCTTACCTCATCGTCATCTTGATCATGATCCTCGTCCGTTTCGAAGCAGCCTTCTGTATGATTGTGAGGTTCACTTGGCCTCGCGAATTGTTCCTCATCCCTTTTGTCATTTGCAGCAACCCAATCCTTACGACAAGTTGTAGCCATCCTGCGTCGAATCTGCGTACAATGGATTCAAGAATCGAAGTACTCTGATACGACGAGATGATGTAAGTAGTATACGCGATGATTGATGAAAAAAAACACACACACACACACACACACACACACACAACATATTTATCTCCCCCAAATGGTTCGATTCCATTGTAATTTCTTATCACTCTTAATGATGATGTTCGACATTTCGTATATGGCGCGTAATATAAATCATGTTGTGCAGATTGTAATTTTGTTGACAAGCGAGGCGCAATATATCTTATGATTAATAGACTGCACCGTCGCAATGTGAGTTAATCGGCATCGCAACCCTACAGGGTCCGTAAGAGTGTATAGGTACACAGCATATGCTCGACGGTATATATAGTGTTTGTTAAAAAAGGCAAGGCACTTTATAATTACGTAGGGTCAAAAGACCAACTGATAAGGGATATCGACGTCAAGTTTCAAATGGAACAATGACCCTCCCGACCTTCGGGTACATAAATATTTCAATTCAGTTCCAGATCGAAATAATTAATCGATATATGAAGGATTCTTTCTCAAGTGGGCCACCCATTTTCGTCGTGGTCTCGAATTAATTTCGTTACTTCCTCCAATGATTACCCTCCTTTTCAGGAGTTTTGCTGAATTTTTGCAGATTTTTAGCTCTGGCAGGAGCGTAGATATATGAAATATCTGGATAATCTATTTATTTTACGTATTTATAAATTACTGATAATGAAAGAAAAATCAAAATACATGAAAGTTATGTTTTTTCATCAGCTTTCCAGTAAAAATATTTTCAATTTTAATAGAATGACTGTTAGGGCTAAAAATGCCAAAAAAAACCCAGAAAAAATGCGAAAAAAGGTGGTTTCAAGTTTTCGGGCCTCTCTGATTTTGATGAAAAAAATCGAGAAAAACTCTCTCATTGCTCAGAGTTTACTGTGTAAATCTTATTATGGGACCGCCATCCTTCCTAAAGCGTTCCAAGTTGTCATACGAACAAAAACAATCATTGGGCTATCTTCGGATGTTTTTTTCTTAGGAAGGAGTGGCGGTCCCATAATAAAATTTACACAGTAAACTTTGAGCAATGAGAGACTCTTTCTCGAATTTTTTCATCAAAATCAAAGCGGCCCGAAAACTTGAAACCACCTTTTTTCGCATTTTTTATGGGTTTTTTTGGCATTTTTAGCCCTAACTGTCATTCTATTAAAATTGAAAATACTTTTATTGGAAAGCTGACGAAAAAACATAACTTTCATGTATTTTGATTTTTCTTTCATTATCAGTAATTTATAAATACGTAAAATAAACAGATTATCCTAATATTTCGTATATCTCAGTGCTAAAAATCTGCAAAAATTCAGCAAAACTCCTAAAAAGTAGGGTAATCATTGGAGGAAATAATCAAATTAATTCGAGACCACGACGAAAATGGGTGGCCCACTTGAGAAAGAATCCTTCATATATATAAATTTGATCAAATATGTATATATATTCTCTCGCTGGACCGCGGCCTCGTATACGCCTGCATTTTGATAACGTTATATATGTATATTGAGTTATAATAATAAACATGCTTTTGCAGTCTCGCATCATTCAGCCACTGTATCAATATTGTTGTCGATCAATGATACAGACTTACGTACGATGCTGAAGAATCATGCATATATATATATAATTGGTTTGATCGAAAATTAAGGGCTGAAAAGTTATCGGAAATCTTATTCCGTGATATATAAGATGCTGCAACGACTTGTAGTAGTACCTATATCGCTATTGTGGGATTGATCACTTTGCAATAATTTTGCAAGCCTGTTGCACTTTAATGCTTCAGTGAATACTTGGAATTAAATGCAATGTAGAAAAGAAAAAAAAAAAAAAGGAATTCAAGCTACTCCGCTGGTATTTTCACTATATATATACGATGCAGTCGAACCGTTAAGCATATATATTGTAGTTACATTGGTATTGTATACAGTTATACCTGCTATGCAGGTATATACTGCGGCAATGTAAATTAATATGAAAATTAATAATCATAATATATATATAGCAGTATAATGAAAAACAATCTTTACGATATTCAAATCACGAGTATAAGAATATGTGTAATAATTACAGTCTATCTCATATTATAAGGACAGCATCAGTGATTCAAATAATTTTTTCTATACTGCAACACCTCTCGCCCTTCATCCCACCCCCCCCTAATTAATTATACAAATAGTATTAATTATGTATTCACGTAATTAATATGAAAATAACTATATATATACATACGTTCGACGTAGTTCGTTGCAGGGTCTGTATAATATAGATGTGTGGGTATAGTTTTTCTTTAAAATTTCACATATATATATACGTAATATGTTGTGTGTATACAGACGGTATAGCTGCGGTCCTATACGATGATATATATAGACACAGGTATCCCATGTGGAGAACTATACTATTCTATACACATCGTCGAATAATCTCAACGTAGGTATATAATATATATATACATACGTTGTATTCGAATCTTGCGAGGAAATATGTGATATAAGATTATATATTATTATATCGATATAATACGATATATATAAAAGATCGAACGTTGCGAAAAAAAAAAAAAAAAAAAATCTTTTTAATTTTAATCAATCTACATAAATTGGTTAATCTATATATGTACCTATATACATATATAATATAATACGAGATATACGAGCTTAGCTATATACATGCGGTATATAATTTGTATATCTATATATATATATATATATATAGATAGATTTGAATAAAAAAAACTCTTTCAACGTGTATGTATGTACGTATGAATGTACGTATACATAGTTATTGCACTGAAGCTGAAACGCACCGATTCACACGCGGGTCGGTATATAATGCAGTGAAATGAGAGGAATAGTAGATACTAAAATTGTGTTGTCTCGCCGCGTATTCATTAGCCACTCACCGAACGTGTGCGGCGTCTATACTATATGCTACTATGCTGCTTTGCTGTGCTGTGCTGTACTCTGCTGTGCTGTACTATGCGCCATATGTACCGCGTATTATACATTCGTTGACAAGTTTTCAACTCGTATGCTGCGTACGGGTGGCGGTGGGTAGCGGGGTAGCGGGAAGCATGCTGACCCCGAATGTCCCCTTTACTATAAGGAAAGCGCAAGTTTACTTAAGATAGGTCGTTTGCGGTCCGACTGACGCCGCCTCTACGCCATACGGTGGATATCACCCTCTTCGTTATCTATATATAAGCTGCACTAGCTGCGCTACGAATCACAGTTTTTTTTTTTTTTTTTTTAACTTTTTACTTAAAACAATGGGGTAGATTGTTATTGCCCCAGTATATTTGTGTCACGATAACAATATCGCGGGTATTCAGCGCTTTTAAACATCATCATTCACGCTTCGGGTCGCTTATTAACGATATTGCAAAACAATTGATAGTCATTTTATAGCGGTATAATATATTATAATATCAAGCTTTAATGATATTTCGACTGCCATGGACAGTTTCACTTTCAGTTTCAGTTTCTTAAGAAAGATATTATATATTGAAATACTCGAGGTGAAAAACAGGTTTCTGCGCTGTACTCGAGTCACTATGTCGCCCGCGCGTATCCCTACCTTTACTAAATACCTTGCGTTATACCAATTTCGAATTTGGGCCAGAAAAAAAAAAAAAAAAAAAAAAAAAAAAAAAAAAAAAAAAAATTGAAAAACAATTTTAAAAACTTGAATGTATAAAACATACACACAGTTTTATTTTTAACGTTCAAGCGCGCTAAAAATAGATACCATAGTTCTTTAACTACTGATGTTGTGAACGCATTCCCGTATCCGAAGACTCTTGCCTCAGCTCTCAGAGTCGAATCATTTCGAAGTGATAAACACAATTCTATACTGTACAAAGGATTTAAATTCAATGCCGCCTTTCAACTTGCGGCAAATATAGTGCGCGAAATTACCACGTGGCGCGATTAGCGGTAGGTTGAATCAACGTACAGCAACAGGCTCTTCACGAAGCCCGATTTACATTCAAGCAATGAAAATAATGCTGCGCAATGTATAAGGGATGATCTGTGCAAGAAGGAAATCAAAGAATTCAAGCAGCTAGATTGTACCTTGTTCAAAAATCGAACAATAGCTTGATTTACATTTTTGGTACCCAGCCAGAAAATTCACATCCCGCGCGGATTTGAATTGTTTCTCATGATATCGAGCTCGAGAATTTCTCAGCTTCTGAAGTAAAAATATATTTATTCATCTGCGGAATTATTCGAGAGATGATTTTCAGGTACTTTGATGCCTTAAAAATTAGTCAGGATCCCTAAAGATCGACATTGTTTCTTTTTCAGCAACAAACAATGAATTTAACAACGTTGAAAATTCGTAATAATTGCCGCTCGGCTGTTTGCGGCAAAAGTAGTTAGTGAATTCGCCGCCTTCATGACTATGTACATCAAAGCCCCATCTATCAGACAAATGAGAAATCATGAAAATGCAATTTGTCTTTACTATAGCTATGTAATACTACTTACACTGCGGGTTGCATGTGATAAGGCGGAATTCAAACATCTCGTCTCGCGGGTTACAAATTTCAAATTTGTATACTTACAATTTTAGCAGGAGTAAGTAGTAGCATATACATACCTCTTCGTGGCGAGATTTTATTTAGTTTAAGATAAAAAGCCTGAGATTTTTATACCTATAATAATGTAATATGAACGCGTAATTTTAAGACAATTTAAATATACCGTGAGATTTTGTTATTCGTTTGAAAACTGAATATATACTTGTGTGTGAGATGTATATTAATTAAAGATAACTGAAATTTATGCAGTATCGAATAACAACAAGGACAGATAAACCATATAGTTAATAAAAATTCATATTTAATTCCGAATAAACATTACCTAAAACATATTATCTTTGTACCATTGTATATATACGACTAATAACTGTGCTCTCGTTTTGTTTAGTTTGAAAAAATAATTATATATAAAATTTGTAATTTAATACTATATATTCACGGAAATCTATGTGTATATATATACTATAATATATGTATATAATAATTAATAGAGTTTATTATTATTATTATTATTATTTTTTTTTTTTCTTTTTTTTTTTTTTTTTGGACATAACAGTTTTTATCGATCAATATTTCTCTTTACTTCGTCTGTAATTCGTAATAAACGAAATAAAGATGTTAATAATATTATATATAATATATGTTCAATTTAAACAGTGAAAGTTCTTTCTCACCATAATATGATTTATACATAATTATACATATTTTATCATACATTAATATTATACTATTTACATATACTATTTATTGTGTCAGCTAGAAATTTACAATTATTGTTGGGTAATGTTTTTTTTTTTTTGTTTTTTTTTTGTTTTTTTTTTTTTTGTTTTTTTCTTGTTTTTTTTTTTTTTTTTTTTATATATAACTTACAACTTATAAAATCACATAATTTCAATAAACTTTAGCGGTTTTTCTCTTTAAACGATACATAATACCATAATATTATAACTTTTATGCTTTACACTACCAATATAACATATCAAAATTTCGGAATTTAAACACGTGTGCTCATTATTCACTTGTGTAGTTTAATATTCATTTATGTATGTATGCATGTGTGTGTTCGCGTGTCTGTATTTCTACCTATTAATTCACTTATGTATATATCTATAATAATAGACGCGTTAACGTATGCAGAGTTTAATAATTGTTCTTGCTCTTTATCTATATCTTGTCTATTTTTTTTTTCTTTTCTTTTCTTTTTTTTTCTCTCGTCCTCCTCCTCCTCCTCATCCTTCGTATCCTCATCATCATCATCTTTTTTTCTTCTTTGTTAATACTATATTACAAATAATTATTTACATAATTTACTACAACAGCAACACAATATATTAAGAAATAATCTTTATACCCCCCGACGAGGCTGAGCGCGCATTTTTAATTGGTATTCTTCGATTATATAGGTATATTACTATAATTAATAAACTCGCGATGTATAACTCCATGCGATGCGTTCCTTGGACGTTAAACTGAATAAAGAAACGTTGAGGGGAAGGGGGGTGGCCGATGGCGAAACGCGAAACTCGGAACGTGAAAAGCAATTATTTGACTAAGTATCAGTCCCCGTTAGCGAAGGGAGGACAGAACGTTAGTTCTTCTTGGTAATCGTATAGATATACAACGGTAGAAAAAAAGATTCATCGGATGATGAAAAATTATTTCAAAGAAGGACAAACGCACCGATATACTATACATTATATACTAGTCTCATCTCATCACATATAGGTATAATATGTATACAGCGATAATCATACTACAGACGCGAGAAGAAATGGTTTTTTCTTTTTTTTTTTTTTTTTTCCCCTCCTTCTTCTGCTTTTATATAATTATATATATATAATATAATATAAATTCAGTGTGCGAATTATTAAAACTTAGGCACCATTCATATACATAAATATAATTAGTAGAAATACCAGATTGGGTTTTAATAAAATTAGTTAATCCTATACAATTCTCTCATTCGAGACATTGTTATCTTGTTACTTAATTCGTTATTCTTATTCAACCATGTATACTTTTTTTTTATGTTTTACTTCAATTTCCATATCCACGTCTTCTTCTATATATATCTATACTATATAATATACAATTATTTTTTTCTCTCCAGGTCTGGAAAAAAAAAAAAAATTACAAGAACCAGGCGCCAGATAGTCTATACTAATTTTCGACTCCATGAAGAAATATAATTGTAGTCATGTTAGGAAAAAAAAAAAAAAAAAAAACACACGGAACGACAATAACTAGCCAAAAATAAGTACAAAATTATGAGCGACTGACTAAAAAAAAAAAAAAAATTATGTTATACTTCGTTGGAAGTTCATTTTTCGTAGCCCCCCTCCCCCCACTCTTTCGCTCTCTCTCTCTTTCTCTAGCTAGTTTAAAATGTAAAGCGTTCAAGTATTCGCGGAATTCGTCCGAGTCGCCCCCCCCCCCTTCCTCCCCCCCCCCCCCGCTACGCTCTTTAACAATGGCTAATTACTCGGAAATACAAGATGGGTACCCCGTAAGCTCGAATGAAAATCTAATTACAATTACATAAGTATACACAATATATTGTGTATTGACCGTTTGACTCAATTAATAAACACCGCATTCTATTAGGTATCAGTTGCTCGAATATTGAATCATGCAAATTGCGCGTGTGGGTGTATAATAATCAATGCCGAACATACTATGTATATAAATTCTACGAGTATGAATCCTATCCGCGCATATATTAAGTGCTTGAGTAACATATTAACATACCTATAGTATGTTAAAATGAAAACTCAGAAGAAAAGCAAAAACTTCATACGCGAATGTACATATTGCCTTTCCATATCTCAATATGAATTTAGACGAGCGTGTATAGGCGAATTGACGCGTTATTTGATCCTGCGCGCGGATTTATATCTCTTATGTTAATCAAATTTTTTATTTTTTATTTTTTCATTTTTTTTTTTTTTCTATAACATTATATCAAAGCGTCGTCGCTACGCACGAAAAGAAATATACATTACTAAAAAAGTTCAATAAGGACGATCGAACGAATGCCAAAAGAACATCATTCGATAGTTTTCGTGCCTAAGTACGAGCGTTTTTACCTCATATATATATATATATATATATATATATATTTTTTTTTTTTTTTTTTCAAATATTATTATATTTAGGTATGGACATAATACCTATCTATCCATTATCGTTACGTAACAAGAATTCGGAGAATAGAAAAAGAAAAAAAAAAAAAGATAAGAAAAATAGAACTTGTCCACCTGACACATCGAATGGCGTAATTTATTCACGATTATTAATCAATAATTACTTTCTCACATTTTCATTATGTAACGCGATACACGTAACATCAACGTGTTCTGAAATATCGATAACTAATATAATCTTTGCCCGCTAAACGATTCGACAAGCTTTATATTTTTATAGATTGCGAAAAAAAAAAAATTAAAGTAAAGTAAAGTAAAATAAAATAAGATAAAATAAGATAAGATTAAACATTATAGTACATTAAAAATACGAAAATTAGGTAAAATGATCCAAGAATTGACGAGATGTCGTTTAGTGAATAAAAACAAAGAAAAGAAGCGAATTTTTCTGTAAGAAAAATTGTACACTACTCAGTATGTAATAATATTATATAATCGTAGTATTAATACAGCCAATGTAATACTGTATACTTGATATTGATAAACAGAATTGACCGCGTTGGGAAGAAAAAGAAATAAAAAAAAAATAAATAATAATATAAATGAATGAAAAAATCAGCAGCTTAAAAATATAACGCTATTCGTATTCCACAGCTTCATATAAATTTGGACCAAAAAAAAAAAAATCCCGCGTCGGTGTTTTATTATGCTATATAATTTGACTCTATCCCGCTTCACATCGCGGGATGTACACTATAATTATTGTTTGTTTGTTTCTCCCTCTCTCTTTCTCTCTCTCTCTCTCTCTCTCTCTCTCTCTCTCTTTCTTCACTTTTCTTCGATCACAGTATAAAATAAATACTAATAAATTGTCGTACGAACGTTAACATGCAATTCGTTCATATGACGTATTTATTCATTCTACGAATTCGTAGAAAGTTTAACGAAAGAAATTATCGGTAACATTAGCAATATCGACTACTACGTCGAATTCGTCGCATTTCAACATACTATGACGGTTGAAAAATAAAAATAAAAAATTTAAAAAAATTTAAAAAAAATTTTAACAGTCAACATAAAAAGAGGTAATTTTTTTTTTTTTTTTTTCTTCACATTTAATTACCCATCGACTTTTCTGCTAATTTTAACTGAAAAAATAAGTATTGAAAATAAAGAAGATAAAACTGAGACCAAGACGATGTTAAGTACAGGCTATATATGAGGTATTCTGCCCCAACTGAGACCGGTTCGGTTCCTCACCCTAATCAATATTGTTGATAATTTTTTTTTGTTATCAGCAACCCAAAAGGAACCTGGGTGAATTATTTTAAATTTTTCTTCCGAGTACTTTCTGAGTTAGAAATTTTGAATTTTTCTAACGGAATAATTTTCAATTAATTATAACTCGGCCCAGGTTGGTCGGATCACGAAAAACAAGAGGATGAAAATGACTCTCAGAAATTGTACTTTTTGGATAAAATATTATTGAAATTTCATGACGAATCGTTCAGCGTTATTTCTAGATTAAAGTGCAAAAGCTTGATTTTCGCCAAGTATGCCACTTTTGATTTTTTTGAAAAAATTCTCCATTATTCTACATTTGAATACAAATTTTTTAAGCCGTGTCTCATCGTGGGCAGAATTTTCTTTCTATTTTTTTTTTCATTTTTCCCAAATTTATCGGAATTTTTTTTCGACTTTTTCATTTTTTTCATTGCAACTTCCAAAACTTCGGTTCGGTTCGGATCGCTCCTGCATACTAGTATGCGTACAAGCCTTCGGTTTTTTTTTTTTCATTTCTTTTTTTTTTTATGTTTTATTTCTCATACATTTAGGTAAATACATTATTATTAATTACATTATTATTATTATTATTATTCATCCTTCCAGTTCCAATTTGTTAGGAGGAAAAAAAAATTAATTAGTCAATTAATGTATAAGAAATAAAACACAAAAAAAAAAAGAAATAAATAAATAAATAATAAATAAATGTAATAATAATAATAATAAATGTATTTACCTAAATGTATGAGAAATAAAACATAAAAAAAAAAGAAATGAAAAAAAAAACCGAAGGCTTGTACGCATACTAGTATGCAGGAGCGATCCAAACCGAACCGAAGTTTTGGAAGTTGCAATGAAAAAAATGAAAAAGTCGAAAAAAAATTCCGATAAATTTGGGAAAAATGAAAAAAAAAAATAGAAAGAAAATTCTGCCCACGATGAGACACGGCTTAAAAAATTTGTATTCAAATGTAGAATAATGGAGAATTTTTTCAAAAAAATCAAAAGTGGCATACTTGGCGAAAATCAAGCTTTTGCACTTTAATCTAGAAATAACGCTGAACGATTCGTCATGAAATTTCAATAATATTTTATCCAAAAAGTACAATTTCTGAGAGTCATTTTCATCCTCTTGTTTTTCGTGATCCGACCAACCTGGGCCGAGTTATAATTAATTGAAAATTATTCTGTTAGAAAAATTCAAAATTTCTAACTCAGAAAGTACTCGGAAGAAAAATTTAAAATAATTCACCCAGGTTCCTTTTGGGTTGCTGATAACAAAAAAAAATTATCAACAATATTGATTAGGGTGAGGAACCGAACCGGTCTCAGTTGGGGCAGAATACCTCATATTCTTTCTCAGTAAAAAAAAAAAAAAAAAAAAAAAAGCAATAAAATAAAATCGAGAATTCAATTAGGTATAGGTATTTTAAATTGACCGTATCTTTCAACCGCCCTAATACATATTACATTAATTGATCGAAACGTTATGTTCCATAACGGTTTGAATGACTATAAGAACAATTTCGAAATTGATTGTAAAATTTCTTCAACATTTCCCCCCTTCCCTTCCATTTCCGTCCCGCCCCCTCCTAGCGACGCTCGTTGAACGGTGGCGTCGTTTCTTTTTCGAAACCAACTTAAAAGTAATAAAGCACTTGAAAGCTTTCGGCAATTTTTTATAAAACAGATTCTATCTGCTTGATCTCTTTTTCAGGCGGTTCTAGAGGGGATGCTGCTGTCTCAACAATCTCTGGTATATCATCCTCGTTCTCCTCCTCAATGTCTTCGTCGATTGGCGTAAGAGTATCCATGATAACGGGTTGTGTCTAAAGATATATTGTCAAAATGTCATAAATAAAACTCTCTACTTCACAAACAAAAAATATCAGAAGTTATACAAATTTTTTCTATTGTCGCAGAGATCAGTTAGAATAAGAATTTTAAAGATCAGACGAATGAGAATCAATTTTCAAATCACATTACCTCAGGCGTGGTGCATCTCTTCATGGCTGGTGCCATGAAACTAGTTATCGTGCTGATAAAGAAGAAGACTCCTGCCATAAAGAAGGCATAATCGTAGGACTTAGTAGCGTCATATACAGCTCCGGCTAGGGGTGATCCAACGATAGCGGCCGCTCCTCGAAACAGGATCAAAAGGCCGAATGCGTTCGTCAGTTTGTCCAGTCCGAGTAAATCCACGAGAATAATTGACGTCAATGAAATGTATCCGGCTATTTATTATGCAATTTAATTATTATTACTCAAGTAAAACAAGGGACTTTTCATGTATGAGACAAGGCTGGAGGGTCAAAATCTCGCTTGTTTAAATAATTGGGGGAACATCTTAAATCCTAACTAAGAACGTTAATAATTTAAAATTAATATCGTATAATGTATTTACGATTTGTAATTCATACTCACATATGGCAAGGCCAAAGAAGATACTCATAGCAATGTAAGCGCCGAGAGAATGGCAAAACGGTGTAGCTAAAACGGCGAGAGTAGCGACAATCAGGCAAACGTTGTTAAGTAGTAAAGAATTGACTTGCGGAAAGTCAGCTATGAAGCCACAAACAACACGACCAACGGTGTTTGTGATTCCGATTATTGAAATCAGCCAGGAAGCTTGATTCTTCTCGAGTCCCTGTAACATTATTGGTGGTAAATCATTAGATTAGGTATGTTCTACGAAACCGAGCTCTTTACAAAATTTAATTCTAATTATACTCACGCCTTCAACT
Source organism: Tenthredo mesomela (assembly GCA_943736025.1). Taxonomy (NCBI): domain Eukaryota; kingdom Metazoa; phylum Arthropoda; class Insecta; order Hymenoptera; family Tenthredinidae; genus Tenthredo; species Tenthredo mesomela. The sequence goes on from OX031014.1 coordinate 58,138,577, forward strand.
GCAGCATCGACGAGGTAAACAAACGGCACGTAAAGCCCGGCCATACCAAAAACGTTACTAATACCAATCAGAAGGAATACCGGATCTTTGAGCAACGACATGTCCATCATAGTAGCGAGTGCCTCTGTGAATGACTCGGGTAAGACGAGACAGGGGCAGAGTGGCTCTGAAAGATTGAATAGCCGTTATATGAAATCATTGAAACCAAATCGCATTGTAAGATGTTGAAAAAAAAAAAATTCACCCTGTACTTACGTAGTGGCGGTTTCTCGACGTCAATGTCGCGCGGATCACCTCGTACAGATTTTGGCAACGAGATAACACTCTGCCTATAATTTGCGAGAGATTTTTGGCTCTGGCACTCGGGTAAATTGAGTACGCTACCGCTGTAGAATATATCCTTTCGCGACATCGGTCTAATCATTATTGGCTTCTCTTTCTGTGCCATGCTAGACTTGCTTGTTGTAAATGTAATGCTCTCGCCGTCCTGTAAGATGAGACAATTATCAGGACACAGTTCCTCGTTATATGTATAAAAAAAAAAGAATCATGTGAGAAAAATGAGATATAGAAGTTAGAAACAGATTTTCTCTACTTTTTTCTTATTCGAAACTCTGCCAGCCACTACTCACGTCGCATTCGGCATTGTTGTTGCGTGATCCGAGCATACTACTTGCAGACAATCTCAAGTGAAGACTCCTCCTTATATCGCCGTTAGAGTTAAGAGTTGTACGAGAATTCTTGATCGCGCTAAGACTGGGCTTGTACCTTTCTCCAGTACTGGTCTTTCGGATTCTATCGAAGAAAGGTACAGAGCCATTCTTGGGCAGCCCTTGTACATGGGTAGTGAACGCAGGCTGTGATGCGTTTCGGGGAATATTTGACTTGTTGAACTCAAGACTTTCAGTTTTCTCAGAATTGCCCTCTTTACCTTCCTCCGTCGTTCTGCGATTCTTACTCTTGTTTATTGCGTTTTTCAAATCTACACTTCCACTCGCCGATGTACCACCTGACGACGATTGCTCCTGTACCTTTACCTCGGAGATAGTTGGTAGCGTTGGAACCGTTGGAACAGGTGTTAGCGGTGTACCTGCAAGGAAACCAGAACAGAAATGTTAAGCTTCTTCTTTGTCTTTCTAATACGAGAATTGTTAACAACTTATTCCCTCAGCTCAAAAGTTCACCTGGTACAAGCTGATCTAAATTGAAACTGGAATGTACTCCTGGATCAATATTGATCGGCATTTTCATCCTCTTTTCCATCGAGCCGTCTGGCAGCTGTACCATAAAGTAAGAACCGCCTATGCTGCCTCTTTCCATTTGGAATCTCTTCTCCTCAGCCATTCGCAGTAGCAATGGCGTGACGGACGAGGTTTTAGGATACTCGAGGGGTCTCATCATAGCACCGAATACCTGATAGTTGAAAACATTGCATGGTATCAGGTGTTGCATTGAAATATAAAGAGGAGTGCCTTTTTTGCTTCTGTAGAGAAAATTGCATATTTTATTAAAACAAGTCAAGACTTACCGCGCAATTTAAAATAAGGCCAGCCAGTATTAGATTAGCTCCTTTCCAGCCAAACTGTTCAATAAGAATAGTCGCCATTGGTGCAAAAACAAAGGTGCCGACGCCTGATCCACAAACAGCAATTCCTGTGGCCAGAGATCTCTTTGTCTCAAAGTAATAGCCAACACAGACAACTGCAGGTAGGTAGATCAGACCGAAACCGATACCTATTGAATATCATGAAAACTGTGAGAATGAACAAATTTGAATTAGACTCAATACGTTGCTTTGTATGAATCGCTCGGATCCAAAGAGGAATCAGGGTACAGATTATGATCAGAAATAATGAGAGCAGTCAATATACGGTAAATCGTACGTCTCTTACCTCCCATAACTCCGTAGGTCAGCATAAGCATACCAACAGATGATGAAAATGTTGAAAGAACAAACGCAGCGGCACCAATAAAGCTTCCCGCCATACAAACAGCTCTGCATCCGTATTTATTCGTTAAGGCACTGACGATGGGACCTGAAATAAATTTTGCAATTACACCAGTTTGATTCGAAAAACTATTGAAAATATGCATAAGATATTATTTAACATAGTTTTCTTACCTGCGCTCAGGTACATGCCCGAGAGTAAAGACCCTGCCCATGCCGCCCTGCCTTTACTTACTTCAAAGTAATCGACAAATACAACAAGGAATACTCCAAAGGTATAGGCGATGCCGTCAACAATCATGTTGCACATGAACGAAGCGAACACCACGACCCAACCATATCCACCGTCAGGTGGTGGTGGTATATCGTGGTATTCGCATAGGGAGCCTTCATCTTCGGGGGATACTTCATCTACACCTCCATCTGCTCCCGTCAATCGGGACTGCTCCTCGACGGAGTATTCGCTCTCCGTCTGTAAAGAAAAAAATTAAGAAAACCATGATTTGTTTCTTCATCTATATATCGAGAATATGATACTGTTCAATGAACCTCGTATAGTCTGCTAACATTTGTTGAAACCTATTTACGAAATCTTAAGACAGAAGGTGTTACTAAATATTAATGCATATCGTATTTTTGGGGTAAAGATGAAGTGAGAAATGAATGAGCAGATGGTGAGTGTCTAAAATTATGTAGTCTCTCTTTTTTTTTTGTTTTTTTTTGCAACATTTCTCCAATATTTTTATACCTATAGGACAGATGAGCCCACAGTTGTTTGTTCGATAAGGTGTTGTAAAAATTTCTTCACTTTAATTTATTCTTGTTTACCTTGGAATCAATTTCGATAATGTTAAAGAGCAGCGCGGCTTTGATTTTCCATATGATTAAATGAATACTGGAACAAGGTTGTACGGACAGTATATAATAATAGATAGCTGTTTAAATTAAGTTTGAAAAAAAAAAAAAAAAAAAATCCTTTCCAAGGTATAACAATAAATCTTATAATTGAACAACAGGGGGAGTCAGGGGGGGGGGGGGGGGAGAAATCACCACCTTGGCAAAAGCAGAAGAATTTCAAACACACTGCTAAGATGTTATATTGATACTAATGAGAAAGAGGAAGAAGAAGCTTTCCATAGAAATTCCATGGTGGTAAATATAATAATGATAGTATAAATGAATTAATGAATGAAAACAATTTAAATTGTAATTAAGAATAATACAAATACGGGAATCGTTCCGCGTACCGCCTATACAGGGGTTCTCTTCCCGTTCGCAAAGTGTCCTAAATGAATGTGATTGACCCTAATTAATCGCGAACGTTACGCTAGTTTATTTGTAATGTCATTCCCATTCGACAACGTTCGGTATTAACGTCGTGATAGTGAAACACGTTTTAATTAAAGACATGGCTGCTGTCAAGGATAGTATATAGTCACGTGGTCATCGTGTAGTGTGGGTAGAATAAAATACTACTACTGCGGGGTAACGCGGACATACCTCCGCGTATTTTTGTCATTGACAGTCTATCATTTGTTAGAGTAAAATTACTTATGTATATATCGTAGTATTTGGCTACGTATACTTATGCTTGTAGATTGAGACAGATTCGCAGAAGTCCGATTATCGAATGCATACCTATAGGTAGAATCGTGTGGGTGCAGATTGTTGCGAATTATTTATACTGTTGTATATGTATTTGAATGAAAAAAGAAAAAAAGAAGAAAAAGAAAAAAAGAAAAAAAAGAAAAAAAGGAAAAACTGTAATACGACTGACTAAACGGAAATGAATATTACTCACCGTGCTTATCTTTCGTACGCGACGTGAACCATATTGGCCAAACTGTGATTTATTTAAAGAAACTCGCGACATTGTCACTAAGCGATGTTCTATTTCTAAATGTCATGCGGTGTACTTTGTTGTTACAATTTTTTTTTTGGGGGGGGTTTTTACGCGATTTAGCACTAGTAACTCACTTTATACAGGGTATTATAATTTATTTCATAAAGTTGAAAGATTAGAAATACAACCGTGTCATAATAACACGATAATAATACTTGAACTTGGTAAGTTGTGTAGCCGTAAGTTATGCGCGTGATTAAATACGCTTTTCCTCAACTTCTTTTTTTTTTTTTTTTTCCATACAATTTGCTACGAGACAGGTTTAACGCGACAAAAATCTATGATTATAGTAGCGAATAATCAGCTAATGATTATTATGATCGTACAACGTAACACGGAGTATTTTTTCATTGTAATAACCACGTCTAGTCGTCATCACTAAACTTTTTTTTTTTTTTTTTAATGTATGTATAGTATATAACACGTAAAAATATTTTGGCAGCCAAGGTTCAAGAGATTAAAATTAGAACGAAAAAAATTAGCTACGTATCTCGTGGGTATGCTGATGTTTCTTTCATTATGCATATCATATTACAGTTCATGGTTTAATAACCGCGAGGTTATTTATGTGATGATGCTTTTGTAGTCGATATACACTTTTACGAGTTTATTCTATGTGTGTACGTGTCTCTATGTATCTATATATGCAATTTATGTATGTATTTACGCTTATTTGAAAATAATTAGTTGCGAAAAAGTTAATATAGGGCTAGGGGTGTGAACACCGGGGGTTCTAAAATAACACTCGATCAAAATATTCAATCATTGAGCTGACTAGCGTTGAGTTTAAGTTTTTAGAGGTCAATTTTATAACCACTTCGCGCACAACCGAAGTTTATAGCCCTCGTTATTGTTTGAAAATTAGCCAGTCGACTGCTGCTGTTCTGTTCTACTACGCTATGTGCCCTCGGCACGAAAAATTCGCACTTTGCACATCCTGCTGCAGACCGCAACGCCAACGACAGCCTTGCGGAAAATAGCTGCTACACGACCATAGAACAAAAAAAAGTATAGATGGAAAACCGCCACGTACACTTTTCGTTCGTTTCGTTTCACAACCGATCGTCTAACTATAACTTATTCGTTATTTAGACGTTTAAACAAAATTAATTCTTTTCAAATACTATCGAATGAATTAATACGTATCTATACGGAAGCAGAGCCGCATATACTACCGGAAGCGTTATAGAAACGCTTCAAGTCTTATAAGCCTGCAGCTGCTGTTTGAATCGAACACGACATTTAAAAGCGCCAATTATTATATAATTACCATTGTTGCCTGTGCAAAACGATGATGAAATAAAAATACGTACACGATTCATCTCCGGTTTCTGTTAACGTCTACGATAGGAATTTCTTCGTCCGATTGAAATCTATATATCTTCTCCACAATATTATTATTATTATTATAGTATATATATATATTAATATTGAATTTTTTTTTTTTGGATATAAATTTTCGAACAACGACGAGCTCACGTAGTCGTATAACTCACCGGTGTGATAATTGTACAAAGACTATATGAGAGGAAATAACATTTAGGATGTGCTTCGCACAGTTTCATTATATTATACCCGACGATGACGCAGTGGGTGAATTAATTCGATAACAACCGCAGCTAGTACAACAATTACACTAACTGGTCGTCTGCTTCTCATTAAGTTCTGCAAAAGCTTGTATACAACAGCCTACTATATACCTATATGTATATATACTAGATGTATATATATATTGTACATACATCGAATGCGTTAATCTAAAAATTCTGCTAAAACTATACATACCTATACATACCTATATACAGGGTGGTCCATTTTAATTGATGCAGGCGAATATCTCGAAAACTAACAATTATAAAAGAAAAAGTTTTATACAAAACTTGAAGGGTTTCGAGGGGGAAAGATAATGCTGATATGTGTTGACTTGTGGACTTCGCCAATTCCGAGATTTCGCAAGCAACTTCGGATTTTAGATAGGGAACACATGTTTTGGTTTGGGGCATCTGATAGTACGATGAAAGACTCATTCAAACACGCAAGCACAAAAAATTGGAAAAAAAAAAAATTTTGCAAAAAAAAAATTGGAATAAAAAAATTCGCGAATTTTTTTTTTTTTTTTTTTTGCAAAAGATTGCTTTTTTGTCCCTAGCTTTCGAACACATTCATTGTTCATCACTCTAGCTCAAAATTTTTCTCGCCAATTTTGAAATTGGAAAGATTGAATGTACCAGATTAGTGAAAAAAAAAATCGTAGATCAATAACGCAAAGTGATGAACAATGAATGTGTTCGAAAGCTAGGGACAAAAAAGCACAATCTTTTGCAAGAGAAAAAAAAAAAATTCGCGAAATTTTTTTTTGCAATATTTTTTTTTCCAATTTTTTTTTGCAAAATTTTTTTTTTCCAATTTTTTTCGCTTGCGTGGTTGAATGAGTCTTTGATCGCGCTATCAGATGCCCTCAACCAAAACATGTATTCCCTATCTAAAATCCGAAGTTGCTTGCGAAATCTCGGAATTGGCAAAATCCACAAGTCAACACATATCAGCATTATCTTTCCCCCTCGAAACCCTTCAAGTTTTGTATAAAACTTTTTCTTTTATAATTGTTAGTTTTCGAGATATTCGCCTGCATCAATTAAAATGGACCACCCTGTATATTAGACCGGTTTTTTTTTTTTTAACTTTTTTTTTTTTTCACCTCGTACACCCTTGGAAAAGTGAGTTTTTAGTGTAAAACAAAGCCTCGTGAAACCGGAGACCGGTGGCTCAATTTTAAACGGTTCCGCAGTCGGTCTGAAATTTTCCCATTTGATTAACATACACGGAGAAAATTTTATAGGAGAGATTCCCATACTACGTATAGTTGCGGTGGGATATACTTGTAATATGGCGATGGTTCCGATACTTTTACTTAATTTTCCATGAAAATAAGAAAGATTCCTATATTCGTGGTGATGTTTGGTATACAGTATAGGAACGATCGCCATATTACAAGTATATCCCACCGCAACTATACGTAGTATGGGAATCTTTCCTATAAAATTTTCTCCGTGTAGGATTCTTGCTACACAAACACTCTAATCAAAATATCTCGAAAACTATACAAGCTAAGAAGCTGTTCTTGGTCTCATTTTGCAGGTAATTGAATCCACTACAAAAAAAAGTCTGATCTATGTTAGATCTAAAAATTGAAAAAAAAAAAATTATACAAAATTTATTCATCAAATAAAGCCCAAGTTTAAGCGTCCGTAACGAGTACAAGATCAATTTCTAGCTCGGAAATAGATGAGACTTTTTTTTGCAGAAAATTCAATGATCTACAAAATGAGACCAAGGACAGCTTCCTAACTTGCATGGTTTTTGAGATATTTTGATGAGAGTGTTTGTCCAGCAAGAATCCTATGTTAATCAAATGGGAGAAGTTCAGACCGACTGCGGAACCTTTTAAATTTGCGCTATCGGGCTCCGGTTCCACGAGGCTTCTTTCTACACGAAAAACTCACTTTTCCAAGGGTGTATGAGGTAAAATAAAAAAAAAAAAAGTCGAAAAAAAAAAAAAAAAAAAACCGGTCTAATGTATACAGGGTGACCCAAGACCCCCGGACCGGAAAGAATGGGTGAATTCCTCGTTGGATTTTGAGACGAAATTTCCTTTTCGAAAACTTCGTCCGATCAACGGTGTCCAAGTTATTAAAGATAAAGAGTAGCCAATCAGCGCCTCGCTTTAGGTCCGTGCCAGTGCCGGGTCAATAGTGAACGGCGGGCAGGGCCCGTGGTTTATAATAATAATAATAATAATACGCGTCGATCGTAAAGTGAAGAAGAAAGTAGCCAAATGTAAAATAAACCACGGGCCCTGCCCGCCGTTCACTACTGACCCGGCACTGGCACGGACCTAAAGCGAGGCGCTGATTGGCTACTCTTTATCTTTAATAACTTGGACACCGTTGATCGGACGAAGTTTCCGAAAAGGAAATTTCGTCTCAAAATCCAACGAGGAATTCACCCATTCCTTCCGGTCCGGGGGTCTTGGGTCACCCTGTATAATATACTAGACGTATATATGTTGTACATACATCGAATGCGTTAATCTAAAAATTCTGCTAAAACTATACATACATACATACACATACGTATATATGCATGTATAAATATAGCCGCATATTTCGTTCGATGTATAAACATAACTGATGATTACAAGTATACAATAATACGGTTTATTATCACTCCGAAGACCACCTCTTGATTCAAGTGGATTGATAAAAAAGTATATTCATGCTATACTATGTGTAATTCGCGGATCTATACAGGCATTCTACATGCGAGGGATATACGAAAAAATTCAAAATTTCTTAAAAAACTTTGATTTGTATAGAAATTTCAACAGTGGTATTGCACCACTTTTATAAATCCGCGAGTAATGCAGACATCAATTCATCGTTGATTATTATATAGATTTGAGGGATTAAGCTCGTCAAATTCCTTATATATTATGACACACACACACACACACACGCATATATGTACAATTGTGACAATCTTCTCCAAATATATAATATAATATCCAGCTATTTATTTAGGGCAGTGTAAAAGTTCATCGAGAGGAACCGTATAGCTGAAGAGAGCAAGAAAACGATAGCTGGGTACAATATCCGCGATTAATAGATATGTCAATATGTTTAATTGTTAACAACATGTTGTGCTGATGACTGGGACGTTTGCGTTAACTTACATCATAATATGCTGTCTCTATATATATTATACCATATATATACTACCAGTCTGCGCAGGTATTGATATCCCAACTGATAAGAACTGCTCTAAACACTCGAGAGATAAAATTATACCCGCAGACTAGATCCAAGATCTTGGCTAACGATAGCGTGATCTATCTCATCGCATGCGCGTATAATTGCTATACGTACCCATCTGCGATAAATCATATATGTATATACTTTAAACGATCAATCACCACGTCTTGAACGTATAACTGTATGTCATACGAGTACCTAGCTACACCTGTATGTCCGAAAATATGATAATATACATGAACCTTTTCAAGAACAGCTCCTTCATGCGATTATCGTCAGAGTATACACAATGACTGTGTTACTATACATTAATTATAGCGCAAATACTATTCATTACACGGGGCTATGACCTTTTATTATATAGCGGGATGTGAAAAAAAATTGCAAGATCAGATCACAAACTTGAGCCATCATAAATATGCTATTATATAGGGGGAAGTCCACCAATTATAGGCAAACGATCCGGGGTCAAAATTTCGATTTGTCTGCAATTTTTACATCTCATAGTGTGTATTGAGATGTAAAAATCCACCAAGTTTTAGACCTCTAAGTCTTACCGTTCAGGAGAGACGCGCTGATTAGTCTTTCAACTTTGAGCACATTGACTTTTACATTCGAATTTTTATCCCATCTCTATCGCAAAAAAGAGAATTTAATCAAACGTGTTTTTCGTGTAAAAATGTCTGATCTTTCCGAATATCACATTCATTTCAAGCTAGATTTTCAAAAATGGTGAAAAAAAAACACGTTTTTTCGAAAAAAAAACGTGTTTTTTCAACGTTTCCCAAACTTTTTTTTAAATTTGATATTTTTATCTGAAAGCTTGCAGTTTTTCACTGAAGAAACTGATTTTTATTTTGGGTGCTCGAAATGGGATCAGGCGGAAGTTACATTTATGTTCATTAAATTAGGTGTAAAATTTTTTTTTTCTTTTTTTCAGCGATGTATATTCATTTTATGCACATTTGTGGAAGTGCTATATTTTTTACATACTATAAAATAAGGATTCTTCGCTGATTAAAGAAAAAAAAATATTTTATACGTAATTTAATAAACAAAAATGCAACTCCCGCCTGATCCCATTTCGAGCACCCAAAATAAAAATTAGTTTCTTCAGTGAAAAACTGCAAGCTTTCAAATAAAAATATCAAATTTAAAAAAAAGTTTGGGGAACGTTGAAAAAACACGTTTTTTTTCGAAAAAACGTGTTTTTGTCATCATTTTTGAGAATCTAGCTTGAAATGAATGTGATATTCGGAAAGATCAGACATTTTTACACGAAAAACACGTTTGATCAAATTCTTTTTTTCGCGATAGAGATGGGATAAAAATTCGAATGTAAAAGTCAATGTGCTCAAAGTTGAAAGACTAATCAGCGCGTCTCTCCTGAACGGTAAGACTTAGAGGTCTAAAACTTGGTGGATTTTTACATCTCAATACACACTATGAGATATCAAAATTGCAGACAAATCGAAATTTTGATCCCGGATCGTTTGCCTATAATTGGTGGAATTCCCCATAGGTATATAAAAACACTACGTATATACATAGAATATAGATATATAGTATATCAAGAGATTATTGTGTCATTGGCTTTCAATATATATATACGATGAAAACTACAGATTATCACATCATATATTTATGTACCTTATTGTATCTGATATTCAACCAGTAAAGAATTTATCTAGCTTAATTAATTGTAATTGTTCATTTTTTTTTTTTTTTTTTTTTTTCAAGTATAATATCACAGTTTATATAGATATATCTGTAATAGTCGCAGTGATCGCGACTATATGCGTTATAATAAAGTTATAAATTATCTATCATGTCCGTAAAAAAAAAAAAAAAAAAAAAAAAAAAAAAAAAAAATCCTTAATAAATAAAGCCGCAGATAAAAGGAAATATCTTTCCACGAACCCTCTGTCCTTTTATATATCATTGTTTAACAAAGATAATTGCGATATACTACATCAGTGCACGCTGCAGGATTCCTAGCTAACTCAAACAAAGAGCAAGCTGATTCGTATTTGTGTATTTCTTCATTATATGATGATGATTTCACCGAGAATATGTATACTACAACGGTCAGCAATTCATACAGTGGAGGAGAAAGATAATATCTTTGTTGGAGTTTTAAAGAGCAAAGAAAAAAGAAAGAAGAAAGAAAGGCAAACAAAGAAAAAGAAAAAGATATAAATAAAAACCGAAAGAACTTCTCGCAATACCATAGCGCATGACTGATTGATTGAATTGATTTAAATTCTCGAAATTAATTTGATAATATACGGAATCATATTATTTCGATACCGCACGTATTATACCGTAAGCGAATATCAGAGTGTGTAGCGCAGCCGCGCGCACACGCGAATTTAAAATATGACGGGAAATCAAATACGCATACCCTGCACCCCCGTTGAAACGCGTTCTAAACTAAAGAAATCGTTCGGAACACATCGTTTGTAAAAAGTATAATAATAGATGATGGTGTTTAGAATGGCAGACGAGTGCAGATATATATCAATGAAGATATTACGTCGATGTTACGAGAAAACAAAAAAAAAAAAAAAAAAAAAAAAAAAAACAACGAGTAATATTGAGAAGAAGAAAAAAATGGTTTCGTACCTTGCTAATCTTTGGTGTCATCTGAGCTATTTATATACTTGACTGGGTGCGCGAAATTTCCCAGTGAGTATATAACAACGCTGCAGCGAACAGTGGATTCAATTTATTGTATCCCCGCAACAACAGCTCTACTACTGGACAATCTTATGAGATCAATGACGAATAAAGAATTGTGAACAACTGATCGGTAGCGGCGAGCGGAGCGGAGAGACACCGCGCGCGCGTGCCGCGATACTCCGCGGCCAGTCTACCTAATGTGTGCGTAGTATAACATACTTAGGTATATATGTACATATAGATATATAAATATGTCATATATATATATATATATAGCTAGCTATCGCTTAATACAGATATCAATTCTGCATCCACCTACAACTACGTACGCGGCTACAGTCTTCACTCGCGAATCGCTACTCTCGCAACTCAGTCATCCGCATATCGAGTTAATCTCTCCGTACTATATCGTATGATGCTCCGCTGTGCAGCCACTGTGTTAACAGACAATCAGCTGATGCGGTATAGATACATACATCTAGTATATGTAGCGAGCATATAACGTTCATTACCACGGGAGGCTAACATTTCGTTGACGGATGATGCATAAATCGAGAAACTCAGATAGAGGTGTGAGATTTATTATAATCGCAGTATGCATATATAGAATATGCCTAATGTCAGTTATCTGCGACGCGTGAGCGACTGACATTATACTGAGTTGTTATAATTATACGCCCACGTATTTTATGTCCAGTTTGTATGTAGCATACAATATATATGAGGTATTCCACGCCGTTTCGAACGGTCAAAAAAATCACTGCTTCCGAAAAAATCGTAATTTGGTCCTCGAACACAACTATATCGAAAGAATTTTTGTGAATTTTTTCAGAATTTTCGGATTGCATTTGTGGATTTTTTCCAAATTCCAACTTTTTTTACAAACTTCCGTATCTCAAAAGTATAAGATCCTACAAGAAAATTTATCAGACACAAAAGTTGCAGTTTCGAATCAACTTTCTGAAAAAATTTTTTTTGGGAATTTCTCGAATCCCAAAAATAGCAATTTTTATCAAAAATACACAAAAATCGATTTTTCAATCAATACGTCACCTTCGATTTGCCTCGATAAATCACAGAAAATACTCTCAAGTGTGGAGAACAACCCCGTATTTTTTTTTAGATGGGTGGCGCAATCGTTTGGAAGATATGCTTCATTAATTTTTTTCTCAGAAGAAAAAAAAAAAATTTTCAGAAAAAAAAAAATTTAATAAAGCATATCTTCCAAACGATTGCGCCACCTATCTAAAAAAAAATACGGAGTTGTTCTCCACACTTGAGAGTATTTTCTGTGATTTATCGAGGCAAATCGAAGGTGACGTATTGATTGAAAAATCGATTTTTGTGTATTTTTGATAAAAATTGCTATTTTTGGGATTCGAGAAATTCCCAAAAAAAATTTTTCAGAAAGTTGATTCGAAACTGCAACTTTTGTGTCTCATAAATTTTCTTGTAGGATCTTATACTTTTGAGATACGGAAGTTTGTAAAAAAAAGTTGGAATTTGGAAAAAATCCACAAATGCAATCCGAAAATTCTGAAAAAATTCACAAAAATTCTTTCGATATAGCTGTGTTCGAGGACCAAATTACGATTTTTTCGGAAGCGGTGATTTTTTTGACCGTTCGAAACGGCGTGGAATACCTCATATATACATAAGCATATACGTTATGTATTATATAGGTACAAAATTTATACATGTCCTATATCTATGATTTTATATACGATATTATTGCACATGGATAATGGATTACCAGAAATCACATAAAGTGCGTTATAGTTGTTAGCAATATCAGCGATAGAATTTAATCCCCAGTTAAATAATCCGTTGAGTATTATCTTCATAAAATTGAAGACTATACAAAATCGATAAGATTCCTGCAGGTGTTTGTATGTATAGTTATTATACATTTTTTTTTAATTTTTGATATCCACTCAACTCCGGCAATCCATATAACACACACCCTGTTCTCTTATAACCGTATCTTTATACAGTGTATAAAGTAAAGTACTTCGTGTACGCAATGCGATATAGTAATCGTTGCAGTATATAAACGACGCGGTACAAAGTTCCCTCGTACTATCATTGTTCATAATATGTGCGGAAGTGTAGTACATACATATATATATATATATATATATATGAATATATATCATATATTAGAAATTATACTACATTTCTTTCTTTATACCAATCGCAATATATATATATGTATGTATGTTTGTCGTTGATTTTTTTTTAAATTTTTTTATTATTTTAATTATTTGACTCGCTGAATCTATCTATCTAAGGCGCAGGATCAACGACCCAACTGCTGTAGCAGTCATTGATTATAGAATAATAATAATTGCTTGAACAGCTATACTACAATCGCATCAGAGAAAGAGACCAATTTTTTTTTTAATATAACATTTTAACAATATATTATAACGCCTTGAGCGCGAATTCCATTGTCCCTTTCCTATACTTATACGATTAACTCTAAACCGCATGATGTGATCCCGCAGCCAGTCTTTGGGATCGGATCTTAACACGTCTGTTTCATAAGATGAGGAAAAATTCACGACAGTATAGTATACATATATATATATTATAATTAATTCGAAGAAATTTTATTTCTTTAATTAACTTTCAACTTATATTTCGCCGTATGGTTGCGCTATACAGTTCTATAATTTTTTTTTTTTTTTTATACATATATATATATACCACCGCATCGGACGTTTAATAAAGAGAACGATTCAATTTTACACGTATATTAATTACACATGCATATATATATATATATATATATTCTATACGCGCGGCCGCTGTCGTTTCACGAATCAATTACATTTGACTATGAATTGATTTTATATACTAAACTCGCCGAATGGACTTTACTGTATATATTTTATAGATACGGGTTGGATCTTCAGGGTACATATAATGAGCAACGATCAGAAAATAGTACATCTGCAACATATGTTCTATATAAAAGGAAATGATTTTACACACCCTTCATGCACGGTAGATTATCGATATTAAGAAAGTTATTGGGTAATAATTTGTGATGCGATAACAAATTGCGTTGAGTACTACTCGAAAACAAGATGATCTTATCGATTACGGGAGTACATAGACATTTAATAAACGCTCAATATTCTGACACCTATATCAACCAATACGTTCTCATTATACCGCAGTGGTATATATAATGTTTGCACGATAACCACAGCTATGTATATATATATATAGTATAGCGAAACGGAGTGAAATTATGTCACGATTATTTTATACATCATCATATGCTGGAACAACAGTTGAGATAAAGAAGAGCTCGACTAACGAACAAACAGTCATATATATATTAGGGTGGCGCAAAAAAACCGACTATTTTTTTTTTTTGAGTCTCGGGTGAAAAAATGTTAGTTTTTGATGTTTTAAGAGCCCTCTCCAAAGGACAGCTAAAAAAAAAAATTTTAAGAGGTCGCTCCAAATTTTTTTAAATTTCAAAAATCGTCAAAAATCGATTTTTTTTTTTTTTTTTTAATTTTTTTTCTCGTTACGGTATAATTTTACAGTCCAAAAAAAAATAAGTTTCTGAAAGTTTCAGTTCAAAATTTGAATTTTGAAAGGTCGCTCATAATTTTTTAATAATTAAATAATTAAAAAATCTAAAGTAATGCACTGATAAATTAAAAAAAATTATGAGCGACCTTTCAAAATTTAAATTTTGAACTGAAACTTTCAGAAACTTATTTTTTTTTGGTCTGTAAAATTATACCGTAACGAGAAAAAAAAATTAAAATTCGAATTAGAAAAAAAAAAATTCGATTTTTGACGATTTTTGACGATTTTTGAAATTTAAAAAAATTTGGACCGACCTCTTAAAATTTTTTTTTTTAGCTGTCCTTTGGAGAGGGCTCTTAAAACATCAAAAACTAACATTTTTTCACTCGAGACTCAAAAAAAAAAAAAATAGTCGGTTTTTTTGCGCCACCCTAATATATATATATATATATACGACGAACTGTATAATATTATATAATATCTAAGTTTCTCATCATCAATTAACGTCGAACCGAAAAAATTGAGTAGGATTTTCTCTATACCTAGTCGAGGTAAAAAAATAATCTCGATGAAAAGAAATAACGTAGGTATACGCAGCTATATATATGTATACGTCGATGCATATGGCATGCATGGAATAATTACCGCTGCAGGTAGGTATATTGACTCGAAAATATATATAATATATAATACTACGCATAAAAGAAACGAAGCGGCAAATATGGATAGCGTGATACGTATGTTATATACATACGTGGATTCTGTATAGCCTAGCGTTTGCTTAAAAATTAAAAAAAAAAAAAAAACCCAACCTTCGAGAAACGCCGCAGGATCATTTCCTTCCTTATGGGTAACTCCCGCGCGTATTCCTTCGACCAAACGGCGCCACGGCGCCACGCCTCAACCGCCTCAAGTTCGCTCAATAGAGAAATAATAATACCTACATCTATGCTGCTGCGGTGTAGTACATACATACTACATAGATAGATACATGTTTAGTAAATATATTCATTTATATACGCGTATTTATCGCATAGAATATTATTTTAACGATTTAATTCAATTTTTAAATATATTATCACTATCTCGATATTTTTGTATATATATACAGCAGCTCGTCATTCGTATAATAATAAAGGAAACAGAAAAATCTATAAATACCTCAATTCTGCAGATATGAATAGTGCCCGATATTAATTGTCAACACGATGTCAAAAAAAAAAAAAAAAAAATTATATAGAAGACTTGGGAAGGATTTTCCTTCAAACCCAATATATTATATGCTATCGAATCGAATAACGGGTCAAATTTGAAGATGTGAATAAAAATTCGAAAAATAAACAAAAATTAACAGATTTTAGAATGAGAATTGTCCGTGTCGCAAAAATTGACAAAAATTGTTACGTTAGAGAGACTTGTGCAATCGATCAATGCAACGAAAGTATATAGGTATATATATTTCTCGCGATCTATCCCTATGCGCAACTGTGAATGAATGTATAGGCATAAATCATTCAACTATATATATATATATATATATACGTTTTTGTGAAATAGAAAACAAATCGTCAAGCTTATAATAGGTATGAACCGCGATGAATAGGTAATGAGGATCAAGTATATAAGGGTAGTTTTTATCTACAATGGTAAAAAAAAAAAAAAAATAAATAAATAAAAAAAAAAAAAAAACTGGGGAAAAGAAACGCGTATGACTTACCGCCGCGGCGTTGCCCCGATGAGCCGAAATGTGTAGGCCGTCATCGTCGACGATAATGTCTTCGGATTGTTCTTCGCGACTATTTGCCGGTCCCATTGCAACGGGAAAAGGGCGAAGAGGGTTTAGGCGAGCCCCCCCTCTGCACCGGACTAGCCCCCCGAACTAGTCCCCGCGGCCAGCCCCCCGACTAGTCCCCGGCTAGCCCCCGACTAGCCCCCGACTAGCGACTACTCGCACTACCTACACTGGACGACAGACTCCCGCGGTTGTTCGCGCTCCTTGCTTACTCCGGGTAACAGCTGATAGCCACCCGGATACATAGTGCCAATGCGGCGGCGCCCTGAGATCAATAATCATACCTTGTGGGGCCAAAACGAGGAAGGCTCGCCTGCGAGCATATATATACGTATATACATACCTACCCCTATATACATGAATAGATATTATACACATATATATAATATAGATACGCGTAGGTACGTATATACGAAGTAAAATACGTATCACACCATGCAGCGATATGAATGTATGTACCTATAGTATATACACTAGGGTGGCGCAAAAAAACCGACTATTTTTTTTTTTTTTTTAGTCTCGAGTGAAAAAATGTTAGTTTTTGATGTTTTAAGAGCCCTCTCCAAAGGACAGCTCAAAAAAAAAAAATTTTAAGAGGTCGCTCCAAAATTTTTTAAATTTCAAAAATCGTCAAAAATCGAATTTTTTTTTTTTTTCTAATTCGAATTTTAATTTTTTTTTCTCGTTACGGTATAATTTTACAGACCAAAAAAAAAAAAAATAAGTTTCTGAAAGTTTCAGTTCAAAATTTAAATTTTGAAAGGTCGCTCATAATTTTTTTTAATTTATCAGTGCATTACTTTAGATTTTTTAATTATTTAATTATTAAAAAATTATGAGCGACCTTTCAAAATTCAAATTTTGAACTGAAACTTTCAGAAACTTATTTTTTTTTTTGGACTGTAAAATTATACCGTAACGAGAAAAAAAATTAAAAAAAAAAAAAAAAAAAAATCGATTTTTGACGATTTTTGAAATTTAAAAAAATTTGGAGCGACCTCTTAAAAATTTTTTTTTGAGCTGTCCTTTGGAGAGGGCTCTTAAAACATCAAAAACTAACATTTTTTCACCCGAGACTCAAAAAAAAAAAAATAGTCGGTTTTTTTGCGCCACCCTAATATACACCCATGTGGATACATTGGTTCTGTGTGGAAATGTACGACGACTGCAGCAGGATCGTCTTCCGGAGGTCCGCGCGATCATTTTGCAATATCTATACCTATACCTATGTGTCTACTATATACTACGTTGCTTTGTATTCTAATAAATCGATGAAATAAACGTATATATATACGATTTGATAAAAGAGATAATTGTATCAATCGTCGTTAATTTCGAATTATTCGCAGGAAGAAATTAAACTCAATGATTTTTCACCATATCGCGTCACTAATGCCATAAGGTCGTAAGTGCCAAAAAATTATTATTTTTTTTTTGCGGATATGCCCAAGCGATGTTATATGGCATGAAAAAGATTTTGCCACCAAAAACACGACATTTTTTTTTTTTTTTTTTTTTGTCGCTTACGACCTTATGGCATTAGTGACGCGATATAGTTGTTACTAAACAGAGCAGCGCATCTTTCGCCGATATTCATTTCAGCGTCCTTATTATACTAACTGCGCGTAGTGCGATATGCGAGAATCTATGATACGCAAGCATTGCATAATTATTTCTCGGAACCTGCAACATCCTGTAAGGACGCAGAACAGAGCGCTATATAGTTGACCTTGATAAGCGATAACTCGGTAGGTGATGTATAGGATATAAAAATACGTCGGCGTATAATATCGTAAGGAAAGTCGTTTGCCTCTGTATCTTCCTGGAAATACTGTATACGAGGCTTTTTAGAACAACTAGCTACCAGCCGCACAGATATACGCGGTTCTTCGTTTGCGAATATAAAGAAGAAAAATAAGCTATACATAGTATTCCGGGAATTAAGAAGACTCTCCTTTTATTTGTACAAGACTTTGTCTTATAATAGGGGAGGGTGAGGTTGCGCTCGCGAATAAAGATTGTGCAAAAATATTGAAATGAAAAAAAAAAAAAAAATCAATCTGGGGGGGGGGGGGGGATGATTTACTGAACCAGATTCGAAAATCTCTCTACAGCTATACTAAATAATATTGAGCAACCATATCGCGTCACTAATGCCATAAGGTCGTAAACGCCAAAAAAAATTTTTTTTTTTGCGGATATGCCCAAACGATGTTATATCGCATGAAAAAGATTTTGCCACCAAAAACACGAATTTTTTTTTTTTTTTTTTTGCGGATATGCCCAAACGATGTTATATCGCATGAAAAAGATTTTGCCACCAAAAACACGAATTTTTTTTTTTTTTTTTTTTGCGGATATGCCCAAACGATGTTATATCGCATGAAAAAGATTTTGCCACCAAAAACACGAAATTTTTTTTTTTTTTGGCGCTTACGACCTTATGGCATTATAGTGACGCGATATATATATTTATGTAGTGCGTGATTATTACGAGTTTTCCTCTATACCGTATAATTCCCAACGTATTTGACCCACTTTTTAAATCATCGAAGAAATACGGTGTGTGCCTATTGCCTATGGAATTATGCCTAGACCTACATATGTATAGGATGGTTATTATACTGCGCGATATTTTTTGTAGGCAGTATTGGGAACCTTAGAACCTCGATACGCCAACTAGTGGCAGAAAATAGAACTACTCAAAGAAGGCTACAGTAACCAATGAGAGGGCTTAGAACTGCGATACGCCAACTAGTGACGAAAATAGAACTACTCAAAGAAAGTTAAAATTTCAAAGCCACGCCCATTTCAAGGATCCCAATTGGAATAGAAATAATACGTTTGATATTATATGTATATGGACTGGTGGACTTTTTATGAAAATCTTTATAACAAGAATAAATGTTTACAAAAAAACAATTGACCCCTAGTATATATATATATTATAATGAATAAAATAATATTTATTGAAAGTTTTGCTTTGCAATGAAATAATAACAGGATTTAAAACTAGGAAGTTAATGATTATTTATTTATTTATTTATTTATGTTCAAGTTTTGAGTCCGTGTATTTGATTGGGGCGTAGAAACTTTGTATTAAATGAGTTTTCGCCTCGTATTTCTGGCTATCCGTATCTACAAAGAAGAATTATATAATCAGTCGGAAACTGCACTCATTGACGATAACGAAGAACCCAATGTTATCGGCATTGAAAATTTGCGGAAATTTAAGTTTCAGACAAAAATAAGGTTGAAAACTGATTACTGAAATTCAAATTATCAAATAAGTAAATAAAACACAAAGTTAATCTTACCTTTGCGAAGACAACTCCTACTTTTCTTATCAATAAACGATTGAGACTTTTCGAGATTCGACAAAACCTCCTTGGCTGTAGCTGCAACAGTTTCCAATTCCGTCTGCGAGAGTTCTTGAATTCTATTTGCTGTTACTGTTGTGAGAATATCGTCAATCGTCGACTCGTCTTGTAATTCGAAAGTAATAGATTGCAGAAGGCGCAGTGAGAGCTGCTTAAGTTCAACGGACGCCGAGTCATGAGTGTACTGGCCAAGAACTCTGCAGACTCTAAGTTCCATCAAATATTGCAGACCGGTTTGATTTATACTAACGTTGTACAATATCATCAGCAACAGCCTGAAAAATAAAATGGTGACAAAGGGAACAGAAACGTTATTCATCTTGTCAAAAATTGGTAGAAGAGTAGAAAAGACTTGCGCGTATACGTTGTACTTCAAATAAAATAGGATTTCCGTTTTTAATTTACCTAGCTAACGACCGGCCCGTTGATAGCGGCACAACAGGCATGAGTTTGACTATTTTCTGCAGCAAATCTCTTCCATTCTGATGTGTAACTAGGAATTGACGTCCTTTGGGGCTTGCAGACAGATTTGTAACAATACCGCATAGTCCCATTACAAATTGAGACTCGTCGCTGTTCTCGGATGGAAACACAGTGCCGTAGGTGTTTATAAATGAGACAAAAGTTCCATTCACAATGCACAAAAAGTCCCCAATTTTAATCTGAAACTAATATCACAACGCAAACATTTATAATTGCATATATTCGATGATTATCCAAGCTAAGAAGACAATCGGTTACCTTTGACAACCACATGTCTATAACTTGGGGAAATCGCGATGCTTGCCACACCAAATTTCCAAGAACTGCTCCCAGGCTGGCGCAGAATGTACTCTGATGCATTACCTGCAATCATTTTGAGATTACTATAACTATATTGTATCAACGGGGAGGGAAATTATCGTACAGGCATCTGTTATACCAGCGGGGAAACTGAAACGAATTCATGAATAGCCCAGAAATTGAACTTGATATTACGATACCATCGACTCAGCCTAACTTGATAATTACTTGATTTCTTAGCCTGATAATCTCGTCCTGTGCTCTTCCAAGTTCATCCTGTTGCCCTAGCCATCGTTTGTGCAATTCGTCATAACGGTTTTGTACCTCGTCAAGTTTGTCTGCACTTTCTGCATAAAATATAAGATAAACTTCAATCTCTACTTTGAAATTAACATTATGTTTTTATTATTTTTGTATTCTCTTATCACAGCTATGCTGTGTCTTATAAAATTAATAACCCTTGTCTATTCGTTTTACCTTTTTTGAACGCTGTCATAGGTCCTAAAAGCAAAGCTGCGTCTTCCTTCAAGCATAGAGTTCGTGACATTAGTTCTGTGGCAATATCGCTTGGTTCAAGTCCACCTAGTGATGGATCGTTGGAAAAATCTTGTACAAAATTACTCAAATTGTTGCCCACAGTTCTTAACACCGTACAGACCTCGTCCTATCAAATATTAACAATAAAAATGTAATAAACAATAGTAGTAGTAGTCGGATTGAGGAATTTTTTTACAATCTTAGTATTTTTGAATGTTTTTTTTTTTTTTTTTATTTACCAAGAATTGCCCTTCTTCTTTCATTGCCGTAGGCGTAGAACGACCATCCGTCATTTCAGACGATCGGAGGGACCCGGAGGTAGTCAATAAGTTTTTATATAATTCGGAATAAAAATCACTGACGTTTATGTCAGATCGAATATTTTCAATATTTATATACTGTCTCAGTCTCAGCTAGTTGGAATTCCCCGGTATTTTTCATCCCTGCGTTTCCATTGGTCGTAACCACGGCGACTGGCCGTGGAGTATGAAATTTAAATCTTTGCATAACGTCGGGCGCGCGCGCAAACGACTCGACTGAAGTTCGGCAAACTTTTAAGTCCAGAGGTTGCGAATATTCTAGAGTGAAAACTGCGTGCTGTGTGAAACAGTCGCATTGACACGACACATGGAAGTAATATTCGTGTGTTTGCGTTTAATCGGTGTGAACCGCATGCGCGATTGAATATCTTCGCGTCTCGTTGGAGATTCGGCTTGAGATCAACCTTGACGATCTTCTTGACCGATTGTTGCTTTCCTAGGCCGTTAATCTCGTTCCTGTCTAACTGATGAATTATTACGCCAATGCCCCCCGTATCGAGACTTGTTGCCGCCTTCCCCCAGTCACAACTGCCGGTTAGTGAGCGTAGTTGTGCGACAAGTTGTGCCGCGGTCAGTCACGGTTAGTTGCAATTTCGACGTCGAACTAGTCCCATTTGTTCGCTGCAATCGTTATTGTATACGTTTTAAACCGAATATTTTATTCGATACACGAAATTACGATGGCAAACTATCATAAACCAGAGTCTAAGACGATTCAAGAACTGAAGGACATCGCTACGAAGCTAAGGATTCATTCGATCCGTGCAACTCAGGAAACAAAATCCGGGTACGTAACTAAGATTCGTATAATACAGAGCGATTCGATATAATCTAAGGATATAACACGTAGTACCATGCATATTGTACTGTGTGTGTGTGTGTGTGTGTGTGAATTGCGAGGGGTCATGGGGTTAAGGAAGCCGTACTGTATTAAATTTAGAACACTATAGGCACCGCAATCTCCGGCTGTGATTGGTCGGAAGGCTAACGACGCGCCACAATTCACATTAACGGCCGTAGCAGTAATTATAATATTAGCACACGGTTTATCGAGATGTTATCACGCTTATGATATCGTAAAGGAAAAAAAAAAAAAAAATGTATAACCGCAACATTATCACACAATCAAGATTCTTGAAATTCAGACACGCTCTCTCTCTCTTTCGCTACGCGCGGCTTTCTATACTCGGAAATTGTAACAGCGTTCGATTTTAACCTAGAAATTTAAGTATAGCTTGTCCCACCACGCGTTTGCGCCTGCGTGACATAACCTAAGCCTGAACTGTGGCTAATACAATCTCGATAACTCGTGTGAGTTACAACACGTATAGAACAGACACGAGCAACCAATAAATCTCAGTCAGCCAAGTAATCAGATATGATGCTGACCACTATAAATTATGAATGTTGCATAAAAGCGACACCGCCGGATGAAAGCATTAATTACGCCCGCGGTTTCATAGAACCGTAGCTGGGCCTGGGGCTGTGTCTTAGCCGTTATTAATCGTATCGCTGGTTATTGGAAATTTAATGAGCGTAAAGGAATAGCAATGCCAAACACCACTCTCGTTAATATTTTGACATAGTACAAAACTCAGTTTTCCTATACCAATTCAAATAGAAATGAAATATTATCTCGATTTATATAACTACAATGTGGTTTTTTCCTTTTACACCTATTATGTAGTCAGGAATATTCATTTTCTTTCATCAGATTGATTGATGATTTATTATAATTCCTCGCATAATATGTACATACATATTATAATATGACTCGGATCTTCCATCACCATGTGGTCTTCCATGCCACAGGTGTCGTTCAAAGATTACGTAACACGGTTTTCGCCAATTATATATACCTAAAGACAACATATTTATGTATATGTGGTATTCCACGTGAACAAGATCAGTTTTTGGCCTGAGGTAATCGAATTTGACGCCAATACAGATTCAGATGCCTTGTTACTATTACATGGGCATGAAAATAGCATGTTTTAATTTATATCGCTGTCATAATTATACCAAAAATTTAATTACCACATTTTCAACTCCACTTATCTCAGCCATGTATGAACAAAATCATAACTTTCCATAGTACATTCTACGTGCATAAAAATGAACTCCTTCGAAATATGTAGCACTTGAATTATTTTTCGAATTCTTAAACATGTAAAACTTAGAAAATATACGATTTCTTTGTTCTTCTATACTATTGAAGGGTCCTGATCCAATTGCCCTGAAATTTTTACCGAAATTACTTCGAGGTGGTACTAAGAAGTGATCCAAATTTCAGCCTCCCGTTTTTTACTTTTTTTTTTTTTTTTTTTTTTTTTTTTTTTTTTTTTTTTTTTTTTGCCAAAAACCGATCCGGTTCACGTGGAACCAGACCAGATAATAAACATGAGGTGCACACGATTTCATCCAAAGTACTGCAATATACACTTACGTAATATCTCTTGTTATTAAGCAATCAGAACAGTAATTTACTGATTGTGAACACATATACATACCAATAGTACGTGTATACACAGACGACATTCGGCACGTCTTGATTTGAGCTACAGTTTTTATATAGAAGACAAAATGTCAAGTGGGACTCGAAAAAAAAACTTTACTATCCGATAAAAATCCCTTAATTGAAATCTGTCGAAAGAAGAAGAAAAAAAAAAAAAAAAAACATTGAATTTTAATACGGTAGTTAATTGAAAAATCGTATTGCGCCACAGTTCATGTTCCCCATAAAATCTCGAGTAAAATTTATCTGGAACATGTTCTTCTAACTTTATACCTACTCATTTTCGGATTAATAGCTTGTAATGATTAAAACACGCCATACCTCGTAACCCATTGCACACTCACGCTTTTATTACCTACTATCACACGCAGATATTTACAGCTGACGATTACACGCAGCTATATATGTATATATCTTTCGATTGGAAGGGAACTTATGCAATCCAACTTTACTATACTCACGTTGGCGCGATTTACTCGCGTGAATATACGCCTATATCTATCTATATATATATACTATGCCATATCTACATCACTGTGTAGTTCTTATCAATCCGTCTTAAAATCTCTCCGCGATTGGAGCATATGAAACACGATTTACAATATTAATGTCACATATACATAATTTATATACCCTTTCACCGTATAAACGTACATAATGAGCTAGTTTACGCTTCCGTCTATATAAAAAAAGATCATAATTTTATACATCGTAAACTAAACATCGTTTGGGGATCTAATCATATTGAGGGTCGAATTTAACATACAACCAACAGCCTCCTTCGTTGTGCGTGCGTCTGCATCCGTGTTCTTAATCTTTAGTATATTTTGCTGTACATAATATATGAACTCTTGGCACCTGAACTTTGACCGTATATCACTGCTGCTTATAGTTCTTATCTAAACGGTCGAAAGCTTCGTGCTTGAATTTCTGATTTCGCTCGGAAAACTATATAGAAATTGATACAATTAATATTCTACTTGATATAGGTAAAAATTTTCAGATTTTTTTTTTTTTTTTTTTTTATCTTCCTCCGATATTAAGATTTAGCGACGTACACAAGGTTCTGCGCATATAATAATATGCTTCAGGTGAAGGCATGTACATATATATATATATATAGCGTTTTAAACGTGATTCTGAAAGTTAGTGCGATTACGATGACTATACAAGGTTCAAGGCGTTATATTACGTGTCGCGTATCTTCATACTTCTTATATGCATATATACGTATATACTTCGATTAATAATAGATATGTAATGTATTTCTCGCGGTAATTTATGCTTTGCGCGTAAACGCGCCTGTATATGTACACGCTTTTGAAAAATTTTCGTTCTACAGCAGGTACATAATTATATAGTTAGCTTATAGATATATAATAATTATAGGCGTAATTTTATTGCAACGTGTACCATTATTACAGCTTGCATTTAAATCAAGGTGCTGAATAAAATTACATACATTGTAGTATCAGATAAATGAAGAATAAATTCCACGTCTGCATATAAAAGTTTGAAAATAAAATATAGCTGATGGATACACATTAGTAAATTCATTCAATTGATTCATATACGCATACCTACGTGGCATGCATGAATGAATATTTAACATATATTTTTAACGGGGAATTTAGAATTCAATTCTCTATTACCGGCGAATATATATCGCGTTCACAGATACACACACCTGTGCGATCAATCCATATTTGGTGATAATATAAACTCATACTATGATAAGAAATTCTATAGACCGATAGCTCGACTATATGAGACAGATATCTAAGAATATAGCAAATTCTAACGCATAACACATCACCAATATAATGTGTATATATATGAAATTGCAGATATGTGTAAAATGCAATCTAGATGTAACATATTGTATTAGCAAAAAAATTTTTTTTTTTTTTTTTTTTTTTTTTAACATTGCGCGCGAGATTACACCAGATTGGCTAATTCTAATTTGAACCGGCATCTCGCGGTAGAAAATATGACGTCAAAGCACATCCCCTCCACTCGTGAGACTGTTCCTCATCCCCGCGCGGTTTGGAAAACAGTCTAGTGGTATAAATTGGTCTGGGGTAGACAGTTTGATTGTAGTTCACATTGAACGCTTGAAACTGACGGTCGACACTTCCGAGTTATAGTAACTTCTATAGCTAAAATTTCAAATATATAGTCTCTGCGCGTTTACCGGAAAAAATCATTCAACATGGTCAAAGATATCGACGTGCAAAAATTGAGGGACATCGCGACCAGGCTAAGAATTCATTCGATTAAAGCAACGCAAGCGTCTAATACCGGGTATTTAGAAACTAAATTTCTTATAAAAATATTCAATACACATTGGATAAATTCGATTAAGCCATGCTTGCTATTCTAAAGAACCGAATAACTCGTTTTAAGTTCGGATAATATCAATCTTGCAATAAACAAAAGAGCGGGCTATTCAAATACTTGCTATAGTGATTCAAAAATACTTTAGAATTTTTTTTTTTTTTTTTTTTTTTTTTTTTTTTATTCCAATCCAATCATTATCATTATACATACGATAAATCGATAATATTAAATACATCATATTTAATTATTACGTAATTTTTCCTGCAGACATCCAACGTCATGTTCATCTATGGCAGAAATCATGTCTGTTCTATTTTTTCACACAATGCGATACAAAATCTCAGCTCCCAGAGATGCGAGCAGCGACAGATTTATATTGAGCAAAGGACACGCTGCCCCGATTCTATATGCCGGTGAGTAAACGAGACAAGATATTTATACAAAATTTCAGAAACGTTATCGTGCCTGAAAAAAGTTTTGTATCGTAAACTTTTTATTCCTTTAATATCTGAGCAAAGATCGTTCTTTTTTTTCTTTTTTTTCAATCCACAGCTTGGGCAGAGGCAGGATTGTTCCCAACTAGCGATCTTTTGAATCTACGAAAATTCGACAGCGACTTGGAAGGACATCCAACTCCTAGATTGAACTTTATCGATGTTGGAACGGGATCCCTTGGACAGGGGTTGTCTGTTGGTGCAGGCATGGCCTATGTTGGCAAGAATTACGACAAGGCTAGCTACAGGTGAGAACTTCAGTTAATTTCAGTTCTTCTTTCAAGTTTTTGAAAGATAGAATTCTCTGTTGAAAAACTTATATTATTCACATGTTTAATAATCGTATTTAAATTCTAAAGGACCTATGTGTTGGTCGGTGATGGTGAATCCGCGGAAGGATCGATTTGGGAAGCTCTAAACTTTGCTTCATTCTACAAGCTGGACAATCTTTGTGTAATCTTTGACATCAATCGGTTGGGACAGACTGCGCCTACTTCCCTTGCTCATAATTTGGAGATTTATCGTACGCGGCTAGAATCCTTTGGGTTCAACGCTCTCGTAGTCGATGGTCACGACGTCGAGGAACTGGCTAAAGTACTAATATAATTTTTTACACTCATCGTCCATCAGTTGCCCCCAGATAATTAATCTTCTTTTTACGTTTTACAGGCATTCCATGAGGCTCAGAATACCAGCGGTAGGCCAACCGCCATTCTAGCTAAGACTTTCAAGGGTCGAGACTTCCCTAACATCGAAGATTCTGATGTTTGGCACGGAAAGGCACTAGGAGCCAAAGGGGATGCAGTCATTGAGGTTCGAGACTATTTTGTTTATATTATATATAAAAAGAATACATCGAATCACATCGCTTCTGCGTGTTACTAATCGATTGTCGAAATATTTCAGCATTTAACTTCACTTCTGAAAAATCCTGGCCCTCTTACTCTCCACCCGCAAAAACCACTCGTCGATGACGCTCCAGTCATTGATATCACCAATATTAAGTTGAGCGCACCACCTAGCTACAAATTAGGCGAGTCAATTGCTACCCGTGTTGCCTACGGAAGCGGCCTTGCCAAGGTAAATATTATCATATGATTTTCTGCGGATATTAAAATGCGAGAAACTTTCGAAATAACGAAACGTTTGATTCATTATAAGCGTTTCTTTTTTTAACGCGAACGTTAAACAATTGTGGTAATTGTTTCAGATCGCAACCAACAACTCCAGAGTCATTGCCCTCGACGGTGATATGAGGACTTCAACCTTTTCCGATAATATTAAGGCCGTAGATCCGGCGAGATATATCGAGTGTTTCATTGCCGAACAAAATTTGGTCGGAGTAGGAATTGGCGCGGCTTGCCGCGACCGTACCGTCGCCTTTGTTTCGACTTTCGCTACATTCTTAACGCGTGCTTTTGACCAGGTATCGTATACGAGCCCTTAAAACATCGATAATTCCAACGAACACGAATTCATAGATAATTAATGTTCTAATTCCCTTTTAGATTCGCATGGGCGCTGTGTCGCAGACAAACTTGAACTTCTGTGGGTCTCACGCCGGCTGTTCAATCGGAGAAGACGGACCCTCCCAGATGGGTCTTGAAGACATTGCATTGTTCCGATCGGTACCTGGATCGACAATTTTCTATCCAAGTGACGCTGTCTCGACAGAACGTGCGGTAGAATTAGCCGCAAACACGAAGGGCATTTGTTTCATTCGTACATCGCGTCCGACGACTCCAGTAATTTACAAAAATGACCACGTATTTGCGATCGGTAAAGCCGCGATTGTCAGATCATCTAACAAGGATCAAGTTCTGATTATCGGTGCGGCGGTAACACTGACCGAGGCCTTCGCGGCCGCCGACCAACTCGCTAAAGCTGGAATACAAGTTCGTATCTTAGATCCGTTCACGATAAAGCCTATCGACGGTGCTACGATTATTAAAAACGCGAAGGAAGTCGGTGGCAGAATTGTCACAGTTGAAGATCACTACCCTGAGGGTGGTTTGGGCGATGCTGTACTCGCGGCTGTTGCCGGAGTACGAGATATCGTTGTTAAGAAACTAGCCGTATCAGCTATACCCCATTCCGGTCCTACCAAGGTCCTGCTCGAGGCCTATGGCATAAGTGCTAGTCACATTGTCGCCGCTGTTCACGAGGTGCTTAAAGTTTAAACGTTCGTTGACAACGAACGGGGGAACGAGTAACTCGTAATACGTGCGGTGGGCCGCGCGGCGAGAAACTTGCGCTCGAACAATAAAAAAAAAAAATATATAATGTTCTTACTTTCCGATATATATATACCTATATCCGGTGATTTTTTTTATAAATAAATTCATATATTCGATAGAAAAAAGAAAAAAAAACTTTCCATTATACCTACTACTATTATTATTATTATTATTACTACTATGTATGTATGTTTCCTATCATGTACATTCGATATGCTAGAAATTATTTTTTATAAGATTGTTTAAGTTTGACATTGTTTAAGAATATAATATCTCTACCTATGTGAATGGTATGCCCCACTCTATAATAATATACTAACAATCTATGAACAATGTATGCGAATGGAAAAATAATAAATGCCTGATAAGTGTTTGAGAATAATACAACAAATTTCTTTTTAAACCGGTATAATACATAATATTATAAATAATAAAATTGAATGCAGTTGGGACCACTTTTTCTCGTAGATTAAAAATTGGCGCGGTTGCGTGTCGTCCAGGTTGCGATTGAAGATAACGTAGATCGACACGTTACCAAGGGATCTGGGTGAGTATACATGCATGCATGCACGCGACAACGCGAACTGTTTTATCGACGGAGTTTAAGCCAGTCGAGAAGTGAATAGGTGCTACCCACACACACACGGATATACAGGTGTGTGTCTATTGTATGTGCATGTATTGTTTGCGCCGTGGTACAGTGGTGGTTTAATATTATTTTGATCTTACTTTAGAGTTTCGGGGGGTGGCGGGCCGTGACAATGGTTTATTTATTAATAATTAGTAGATGAAACCGAAGCCGTTAATAACGCTACCGACTTTGATATATTGAAAATAATAGTAAAACCGCGTCCCCAGTGACCGTGTGTCGTCGTCGTCAAGCGTAGGCGGTCGTATCAGTAAGCGTTTAGCAGGGGAGAGTATTGTAAAAGTAATATGGCCGCCGCGAAACTCTACGCTCCGTAGAGAGTACGGTTGTGTTGACGGTAGTTTTGTTTCAGAAATTTTTTTGGTCAGTTTAGCGATTCGTTAATGATAACGAATAGCGAGGAAAACGGGGCTGTGACGTGTCGTGTCACCTGGGTGCCTGAATTTTCTATTCCCGGTCCAAGGTAACGGACCGTTTTAAGACCCGTCACAACGAACTTTTATACACATGAATCGGTGTCGCTTGTTTATCACATCTAACAACAATAATATCTAACAACGTGGACATACAAGTGTTAAACAATGATAAAACTAGGTGTTATAACATTGTTTTCATCAGTGTTAAACGACTGCCTGATATCAGGGTAGCCAAATAGAAGGGATTTAAAGATAAATAGCCCCGGGATTTCGCCCGTTTAGATATACGAGACGAGGGTGGCGCGCGACCCTGCGGAATACTTTATAGCGTTCGCGTCGCACGTTACGCCTGTCAAAACCAATTCCATACCGATGTTATGATGTGCGGCAGTAGCAGCAAGCCGATGGAATTTGACAGCGCAAATGATAAAACGTAGTAAATTGATAAAAAAAAAAACCTCGCGTGTATTTACTTTCAATTTTGGTGCGTGAAAATTTGGTGAATATTATTATTATTATTATTATTATTTTTTTTTTTATCTATATATATATATATATTTATATATATATATATAAATAATCGTTCGATCGACGAGGTGCTCTCGATGTTTTCGAGAAAATAAATAATTTCTGTATCTGTACCATGGAGTGAATATATAAATCTAAAATAAATATCAAAGTTGTTTCCAAAACATCGGAGTTTACCGAGAACGGCCATATTAATATAATATATTAGTGTGAAGGTGGCGTTAGTGCAGAGTCGAGTGCGTTGGCTGGCTGGCTCGTGTTTTCGTGCTGCCCAACTGAACCCCCGGCTCACGGCGGTATTATTTTACTTAGTAGTGGTGTGTTGCTTGTAGTTTGTTCGTGTGGAACACCGCTATATGTATAATATGGTGGTATAGGTGATTGTCGTGAACTACTGACTGCTGACTGCCGTACCGTCGTCGAAACTCGAACAGACTTGTGGCTAGGTAGTGAATGGTGGATATTGTGTGTGAATGGTGATATGGTACCTTGTGATATCTGGGCTTATATGCTCGCTTGTGAATCGTATAATTGCGTCAAATAATATAATACCATAATAATAATAATAAGAAATTATTTATGATCCTACTTGAACACGGGACAACGGAACGACGACGGACGTTCTTCCGCACGCGTCAAATTCATTATCGCATATTTATCACCTACCCGAGCTAATGAAGACGGTTCGTTTTATACATCCCTTAAAACACCGTATCTATATTATATCTTAACATCTATCAATCAAATATCTTCTCTTATTTCCTCTACTGCCCTCTTTCTCTTTTTCCATCTCTCTCTCTTTCTCTCTCTACCTTTCTCTCTCTTTCTCTTTCTCTTTCCATCTCTCTCTCTCATTTTGTAATACTCTGTGGCTTAGTATTGTCTAATATTGATATAGATGTAAATAAATATCTATCTTTTTCTCTTTCTTTCTTTCCATCTTTCTTTATCTCATTCGCTATATTTGATATTTCTCTCTCTCTTTCTCTCTCTCTCTGAATATTCCCAACAAACACCTGCTTCTTTACCTCATCTCGTTTTTATTGCAAAATTTGTTTTCCCCTGTGTTACGGCAACTTGTTGCTAAAAAGAAAAAAAAAAAAAAAAAAAAAAAAGTGATTCCCAGATTTAGCTATTCTTGGAACAAATTCTCACAAACAATTTGTTGTTTACTTAATTAGAAATCTCTTTTCCAACATCGTGTGTCTCTCTCTCATCTCAACGAGTGATTTATTTATTTATTATAGCCGGCACAAGGTGGAGTCGTTTCTAATAGAACGACAGAGTAGAGGGTATAGGATATCTGAGGTAGATACCTCTCGCTAAGCTGCTGATGTCAGCCAGGGGTTGCACGTCGACTCCCAAACGGCGGTTGCATCCACAATCAAGGAGTAGCTCGACCGTATATTTTAGACGAGAGGCGATAACCGTTCATTATTTTAGCCCTAGTCTTGTAGTCGGATCAGGGTTGGTTCGGTACCTAAACCGTTGCTGCTTTCGACATACCTCTGAATGTCTTCGCACATCCAAAAGTCGTGCGTGGTGAGTTTAACGACGACAACAACTTTTTTTTTTTTTTTTTTTTTTTTTTTTTTCTTTTTTTTTTTTTCTTTTTTTCCCTCACGGAAAATCCTGAACACTATTTAAATTCTAAACTTTTTCAGGGGCTTGAGGCAACATTGAGTGACAGCAAAAAGAAGTACGGGGACAAGGTTAACGCTCTTCTGTCCGCGTGGGAACATGTCACTAACTTTATACCCGCGGCTACGCCAGAAGCTACACAATCACTCATAGAATGGGTCCACAAGTGAGTTAAACTCTCTTATCTGATCATTAATTAATATTCGTCGTATCAATTCTATTTTTTTTTTTTTTTTTTTTTTTCTTACAATTATATGTAAATTATTGAATTTTTATTAAACTCTATCCTAATATGATCTAATTTTTTCCATACCAGACACACTTTGAAGTTGGTATTGCGGGGAGAGTGGCCAAAGTTGTCACCCGCTACAAAGACGCACCTCGGCGTTACATTGCAGAGGTGCTCTACCCACCTGGGCCGACATCCTGCAGCACCACGCTGCGCTACATTGATTGCCCTGGTACATGATCCTTGGACTCGTCCTGTCCTCGGTAGTATCCTAAATGGACAGCCAGATCCTACGCTCGAAGACGGTACAAAGTCCATTTATGACTTGTAGTCAAATGGATAACAGATTCTTGTATAATTTTATTACAGATTTGTGTGCTGTGTAGTAGATAATCTGAAAGATCAATTAATTTTGTCTGAAAACCTTTTCAGTCAGATATTAAAATTTTAGAAATTTATGACCACAATTTTTGATTGCAGAGTTTTGTTGTTCGGAAAAAGGCGAATTGTTAACAATGAGACTTCGGATATTGTGTGAGGAACGCTGCGAGGACCTAGCGGTTAATCTGGCGGCCGCTTGCGTCCGTTCGCTTCGAAGGAGCGATCAGTTAAGATCGGTCTGCGAAGCTCAACACGTGCAATACATGATCGATGTCTATATCGTACTGTTGTACAAGCTCAAACGCACGCAAGACATATTCGCTCAAGTATTATCACGTTTTTGATGTTACTATTATTCGTAGATTCGTATATTATATATAAATTTGAAAAGTTCCAAGGATAATATACTCATATTTGCCAGTAGGAAATTTAATTTCACAATGATAATATACCTAGATTAGAAAAATACTCTCAATTTCTTATAACAAAGAATTGTTTGGCAGCTAAAATTAATGGATCTCGGAGAGGGTTTGGCGCTGGTCCAGAGGCTAGGCGGTGAAACTATTACCAAATATGGAACGGCAAAAGTTTGGAAAAATTCGACACGAGCAGCGGAGCTGGTGGCTCAGTATTTGGTCACAGCTGGAATGGTCAGGCCTGTCGATGAGACTGGATCTTCTACCCTTGAAGAAATAATAAACTCATGGGCAACGCTTCATTCAAAGCTCAGAGATATGGCGCCGACGTTACCTGGTATGATACGAAAATTAATCGAACCTGCAGAAAGCGCCCAGCACATTTATATATTTTGCGCCGTACTTGGTAAACACGTGAGTAATAATCTAACTCTATATGAATTTCAATATCAATCTACTATTATGAAATTTATTAGCTGTAATCTGAATTTTATTCCTCACAAGGATAAGGATATTCAAAATGAAAGAACAATTCATTTATCTTAGCTAAATTCGAACCGATATTCAAAATAACAAAATTACTATGAATTAGTGTGATCCGTTGTTTCGATATAACTTGCCACATCTTGAATTCTTTTATTGAAGTTTGTGCCTCTTCAATTACAGTTTGGAGGCAACATAAAACCGCTAATGATTGAGCTCTACATAAGAGCGTTAACGACAGACATGAACGAGCTGGAAAGTCAGAAGGTGAAATCTGACAAAGAGAAGGTTCGAGAAACGGCGAAGCGATTGAGCGCTCAATTTTTAAAGCTGGCTGACGTAGTAGTCGAGAATGTTGGAATAGCAAGGGAGTGTGTGTTAACTGCGTTTTCTCTCCACCCGACAAGATCCTGCTTTGATAGAATTCGTGAAATGGCAATAGCGTGCGGCAAGACGAAACGGGACGGCGACCCCGTCGACGAAAACGAACGACCTGCCGTTTTGAAAAGTTTCTTCGACACGGGACAGGAACAACAACCAGCTTCTACCCGACGTCCAAGTCCCGAGGTATCAGCAGTAAGGAGAACAGACCTAAAGGAAGCTCCTGAGGCACACGACGGTCGTTTATTGAATAGCTTAGCTACATCTCCGCGTCGAAACGAGGCTCAAAACTCCGACCGGTGTTTGTTACATCCAAAGCGTGACCCTACCTCGACTGGTCCGTTGGGTGAGCTTTGCTTCAACTGCGGCGAGTTCACAGGGATAGAAATAGTCAGGGTAAAATCACCTGAAGCAGCACCAAACTTTGAACGTACTCTCGACGCCCTGATATCAATAAAAGGGGACGCTGTTACTGGCTCTGCTAATTACGACGAAAAGTCTGCACCTAATCAGGTACTAGATGCTGAGAAGTTGGGTGTATCGGCACAGCTGTGCGACGACCTTGCAGTTGTGCTCAGCAGTCCCCGTTACCACATGCTTAGCTGGGTTTTGGATTGGAAAGAGTTAGACGTACTGTGCGAAAAATATTTAGAGAATGCAGAGGAGATGCGCAACACAAATAAGGAGCTTAAGTATCTGAACATCGATTATTCACAGTTCAAGGACTGGCCATTAGAAGAGGACACTACCAAGGACGTGTTTTTTGGCATAGAAAAAGGGTACGAACAATGGGCAGACGTGCAGTCTGATGACTCTGAAGAATTTGGTAGTTTTCAACCAGCTGGTCCATACAAAAGATCTTTAACAAGGAGGAGTCTCGAGGATACGACCGATTCTGATAGTGGCAGTGTTTTAAGACTTCGACGTGCCGGAAGGCCGAGAAAAATTCACAGGCTTGCATCGACGGATAGCGATTATGACGAGGATCCGGGAAGTAATACGACTTCACATTTTCGTAGTGTAAACGGGAACGTTGATAGATCTGTGATGATAAATGACGACGACACAGAGACAGATACGGACACAAATACCCAGGATAGTCAGACTGATAGTTTGGGTAGCGATGGCTGCAGGCAGGATAAAAAACCAAAGAAAAAATCACCACCAGCTAAAGACGCCGGCGGTAATAAAAGCCGCGGAAAATCGAAGCTCACTGTAGAATCAATGTCTCGTTTTCACATGCTCGTTAACGACAATGTCAGACGTTCGGCGGAGGACGTCAGCAGCTCTGACATAAGCAGTAACGATATAATAACTCTTTTCTCAGCCGATATGGATGAAAGCAAATGCGAGACTATTAAGGGATCTTCTTACAACGCTGAGACACCTCTTATTATAACTGAGAAAAGGAGCGACCCGGCTGTTTTAAAGTCATTGCGAATGTTCCGGCCGCACAATGTTAAGAAACCTACTAGGATTAGCCAGATTCTTCAAAAGAATATATTGAACAAAAACAAAGACAGCAGTCCGAGCAATAATAATACCGGTTTGTCAAAGTTTTCGCCTATGCTTGGGACTCTGAATCTTAATCCAAAAATTATTTTAACCAGAACCGATGAGGTGAAGAAAAAGATCATAGCACCGTCTAAGAAACTCAGCCCAGGCGATATTACCAGCGAATTATTGAACCTTCAGAAAAGCATGCCTTTCTCACCTAACAAAAATACAACGATAGTTACTAGCGAGAAGAGCGCAGGGTGCAAGGGTAACTTGGAGTCTGTCGAGAGGGATTTAAGGGTAGTCAGAGGCCTGAATTCTTCTAAACGAGGGAGTTCGAACTTTCAGGGAAAAACAAAGTACGATATTCTTGCAAAGGCAGTGAGAGACTCGGATATATTGGCCAAAAATGTACCAGGTTTAAACTCTCTGGATATGATGGTGCCGCCACGGGTTCAGCCTACTGTAAACATAGTTCAACTATCAAGAAACATTCCGCAGAGCCCGAATCCTGGTCCAGTAAACAGCGGCGGTACACCTCCGAGAAATCGGTCGTCATCTATAGCCGGTGGCGGTATTCAATTACCTGGTACACCTACATCTAGCGGGCATGACAGCGGCGTTGGAATGAGCCCCGCGGATCGTACGCCACCTTCGAGGTCTCTGCTTCAAGATATTGGCGAGGAGGCTAATCAACCTCCAGACACTCCACCACCTGCCAATTCTTTGTCGTCTAACATTGAACCTGCTAGTCCTAGATTAACGGAAACTAGACGGGGAAGTAGGTGCATTTCACCGAATAAATCGCCGTCGTCTTCGGTGACGTCGAACCCTGTAACTCCTGTAGTCACAGTGACTTCTGAACAATTGCAAATAGTTTGCAAACCAGACGGAACGTATAGATTGGCTTCCGTCAATCCCACGTCTTCTTCTCTGTCATCTTCGTCGTCATCCTCGTCTTCTACATCGTCGCATTCGTCGTTATCAGGTCAACGCGGTTTGCTAACTCTTCAGACTTTGGAGGAGAACAACTTTTCGAGATCTCAACAGATACAGAGGGGTTTGGAAGTCTCTGGATCTTCTAATAGGACTATTTACGACGGTCTTAACGCCATCAATGTTAAATCTGTCCATCAAACTAATCAGAATACTCCAGGTTTGCCAAAGTTTCAACAAGCTTTTGGCAAGACGATATACACGCTTACTAGCGACGCGACTACTGCAGCTGATTCCGTAACCACGGACACAATGTCTCAGCTAACTTCTGTACCAAAAACAACGAATTTGTCAAAGGCAGTTCAAACCTCAGTACAAAATACTCAGACTAACGCCGGGGTGAGCATTCAGTCGATAACAAACATACCAAGTCTACAATTATCAACGTCTGCAAGACAGATTTTAAATATAGTTCAGACGTCTGAGGGGGGAGGTGGCAGCGGGGCCACTGCCACAGTTGTAACTACCACATCGGGAAACGTGAATAATCAAACTTTGGCACAGCTAGTACAGACCTCGTCATCTCCAGGTGTAATATACACGCACAAAATACCCGTTACGATATCAACCACAAATCCCAGCCAGCTCAATATCATTCCGCACGCCTTATCTCGTGCTGGTACAGTTCAAGGAAACAGAACGCCAGTTGTTAAGTTGAATATAATAAGGGCTGGCACGCCTTTGAGACAGCAGAACATTGCTGGTGCTATACAGGCAGTATTAGCAGCGCCTAGAGTACAGCAGAACGTCAGGCATGAGAATTTGATTGGTACACCTATCGACGTTCCAACGAATCAAGTCAGTTCTACGACATTGGAACAGCTGAGAGAGTTTGAAAGTGTTTTGGAACAAGTTAAAGAACGTAGCACAGTACAACCTCAACATCAAAGCCCTGGGGTCGCCACAACGACTGTTCAAACTCAAACGCAAACCCAGACTCAGACACAAACTCAAACACAAACCCAAACTATTGTACAACAGAGCCAACAGCCAGGAAAACACCATGTTGCTTCAAGCGCTCTCGCTCAGCAACTTCAGCTAATGTCTTCGCGGGCCGCTGCAGCTAACAACGAATTCTCAAACGCTAGTAATACCGTCACTTTTCAACAGGAGGTATACCCACAGCAAAAAGTATCCCTTGCCTATGTCGATCAGACTGCTGCTGTGACACAAAAAGTAGTATCAACATCTACACCAGTAGTGGTTGTGACTAGCTACTGTCAGCCTGCAGCTTCTCCTGCGCTCAGCGTGACCTCACAGAGTTCGTCTAGTCCCTGTGTGACACCAGCGCCGGCGCCGCTTCCTTCGGCCGGAAAAACACCACCTTTATCAACAGCTAAACCTGGGGGTAAAAAATCTGCCCCAAAAACTGTTAAGACTAGCGCGACTAATACCTCTAAAGCACCGCCGGTACCAAAACCACAACAAAAACCACAGGAGGACGAGCAGACTGCCCAAAGGATATACGCCATTCTTGACGAGTACGCGGAACAGCTTAGGAATTCGCCGGATCTTAATAACAAACCGGCACCAAGAAGAAGATCCAATCCACCGACTAATCCTAGCCAGTCTTCTAAACGCAAAAAGTCTGGGTCTAGCAAGTCAAAACCACCTGGCCAGCAAAGCTCGGAGCTCAGTCCTGGGACTGACGATCTTGGACGTACTATGGGCAGCGAGGATTCTTCGTCAGGTGTTGTACACGTTCAGGATAGTCCTGCTAGTATCTCGGTAACTGATGATGGCCAGACAACATCTGGTGTTGAGACTACGCCTATTGATATTAGAAATTTAACAAATGACTCCAACGATGCCGTCGAGTTGAACGTTAAACGACGTAATTTGATATTTGCGGATCAGACGAACGCCGTAGGACAGCCAAGAGCAGTAATTGTACAGGAAACTGTTCAAACGGCTGCAGTTAGCGTGAGCGAAGCCCTGGCTTCAGTGACTGGAAAAATCGGCAGTACGGCGGTATTGGTGCCTGGTACAAACTACCTTCTACCCATGAATCTTATGAAGGGTGGGCAACAGTTTACCATAGTTTCAGGCGGGTCGAAACTTCTCGCTACTGTACCTACCACTGTGAGAACTAGCAGCGCCAGTAGCGTTTCAAATGCTCTGGTTCTTCAGTCATTTTTAAATCAAGCTGGTAAAATAATCGCCCAACCGGCTCAAATGAAACAAGTCAAGGTACCTACTCTTCATACGTTAAATACAGGCCAACCTTTGACTCAGCAACAGCAAATCCACCATCAACAACATCATCATCAACAACAACAGCAGCAGCAGCCGCAACATCACCAACAACACCATCATCATACAGTTCAAAGTCCTACGGTCGTTATATCTCAGAGCAGTACTGGAACCCAATTTGCTACAGATTCTGTTGAGAGAAATAATTGCGATGGTAATTCGAAGGTCGATGGCCCTACCTCGGGAGGTATAACTTTGCAGGAAACATCCGGGAATACGATTATTGTCAATAAAACTCCAACGATCGGTTTGATACAGAGAAATATCAACGATTATACCGAGAATCAGCAGATTTGTGGCGTTATTACGAGCAGTCCTAGTTTGACGCTTCAAAGTACGAGATTGTTCAATTCTTCGATAGCAAAACTCACGACGCCCGCGGGATTGAAGGCTGAGAACGTAGTGTGTTTGGCACCAGCGACGATGACACACTCTCCTGAGAAAAAATTCAACCAAGACAGCAGCGGTGGCGGAGGTGGTAACCAGTCGGAAAAATCTATGGCCATACAGACAGCAACGATAGCTCTCTCGTTCGCGCCTCAGTCGGAAGTTTCGGTAATAAATACCGTGCAGAAGGAGACTAAGGACAACACTAGCTCGGGCGTGGGAGGAGGAAGCGACAAAATTGTATCACCAAAATCCGCTAAGAGAAAATTCGACGATGAGCCAGGGCCAGAGATGCTGCCTAAAGGTACCAATTCTATTGTTGGTTCAACGGTGTCCAATACTCTTCAAAATACTTCTAAGCTAGGTGAGATATGCATTCGAATAATTGAGTGCAGAAGTCCTACCATATTTTTGATTGAATAATTCGCGAACCTTCTAGCTAGGTAGTAGACGTACCAATATCCATGAATAATTCCTGTTTATTGTTTTACAGAGAGTGCAGCGATAGACGGAAACGATACTCCGACTAAAGAGGCATCCGGACAGTTCCTAGTGAGCAATGTAGTTGTGGGCTCTGATGTACAGGAATCATCGTCACGAAGGAGCAACGATAACGTCGTGGACACTGTGTCGAGGATAGGAAACGGGCTTTTGTGCGGAAACGCGAGGCTTCAGGAGGCGTGGGAGCCGGAGCGTAAACCGTCGTCCCCTGATACGCCGTGGAGATACGTGCCAACGTCGTCTAATCAACTGGGCTTAGAACCACTTAAGGTATACTCATCGCGAGAGGGCGAGAATCCCGAGGGTGCGGGCAGCGGTGGTGTTCACAGCGTCGTACACATAATAAACAAAGGTCAAGGGATAGAGATGGCGAGTGGTCAACTATTCCAAACTACTACACCGACAACGACAACAACTACCAAGAAATACTTCATGAATCATACGCTCGAACCTTTCCAACAGTACTCTAACAGATCGCAGATAAAGACACAACTTAATCCGCGATTGGATCGCGAACTTCTTCAGCAAAGGATGGAACGGAAGGCCGCAGCTATAGAGCGTGAATTAAGACTACAGAAGAGTTTGTCAGAGGAGTGCGAAGACCTTGGAGTCGACGAGCCTAGCACAAGCGATCTATTCCCCGAAGCTGATCTACTCTTCGACACCAATCATTCGCCGTCTTTTGATCAGTCGTCTCAAGACGCGACCTGCAGCCAACCTTTAGGATTAAAGTCGTATAATTCTTCCTCTTACTTTCGTCACCTCGACTCATCGAGCAGCAGTAGAGATGCGAGTCCGGTAACTGACTTCAAGGCAATTGAGCGGAGAAAAAACACCGTGCAAAGAACACGGAACATCAAAGACACCGCGAAGAGAGCGAAACGCGAGAGGAATGACGATGCGCTTATTAAAAATCCCTCTAAACAGTCGAGGCTAGATATGCAGGGGCCAGATCTCAGTCAAGACGAAACTTCTAACAGTAATTCAGATGCCTCGAGTCGTTTATCACCCTCGAATCTCATGTCAGGGATCGGTAACGATACAGCAAAGGACTGCGGTCTTCAACGTGTTAAAATGAACTCTCGGGTTACTTCCAAGTCCAGTTCACCGAGCAGTACCTCCGACCTGTTACCCTCATCGGTAATGAAACTCCAGGATACAGACGACCTTGATTCAACAGCTACGAACACGAACAATATGTCTGCAGCGAGCTCGGGCGATGAGAGTTTAACGCTTTTGGGTGACGGTACGGCGGATGTAACGATGCCATCGCCGTTATCTCCCACGACTGGAACTCTATTATCGACGCACAAATACACTTACACTAATAAAAAGCGTTCGATGTGCAAAACAACGCGGAAGGATTACCTATCGTGGGAAAGTCCGGTCTCGGATCAAGCTAGGACAAGTAGTGAGGATGAGGAAGGGTCGAGCATTGGAGAGTCGATAGGAAGCCAGCCTGAAGAAAGTATGGTGGTAAATGGATTGGAGGAAAATATAAGCCTTCCAACAACTAGGACGAAATCCCCCAACGCTTACTGTTCGTCGTATTTAAATAAACGGAGACGCAACAAGCTCAAGGTGAATGCTAGGGTCGTGTTGAATCGTAATGATGCTAAATCTGGGGGAGGTGGTGTCGGAGGCGGTGGTGTTGGTAGTATGCTTGTTAAACGCACAAAGAACGACTCGATCGGTGAATCAGGAGCTGTGTCAAGTGACAAAACTTCTGAACCATCGGACGACGAGGGTACCCATCACCCGACCCATTCCGTAGGTCCAGACTGTCGTGCAAGAAGATCAAGCCTACGTGGTCACGTTAAGAAAGGATGCGCTTGCTGTAACGGATCGCCCGAAAGACCTAAGAAAAAATCTGTTAAACTTGACCAGAAGCTGAAGAAAAGATTGGCATCAAAACAGTTGATTAGGAAAAGGTAGTCCTGTAGGAAACTTTGAAACTTATAACGATCTATCGGACCGTTCTAAACGAGGCTGTGCTCGATAAATCGTACTGTATATATACATATATATTACTTGACATTCTCCACTGGTCATATACCTCACGGGGGTAAAGACCATTGTTCGAGTTCGTGTGTGGTCATGATGATAATGATAATGATGATGATAATAATGATGACGACGACGATGATGGACCGTTTTAACGCGTTTGGCTATACATAACTAATTAAGGATAATACGATACAAGTACTCGGATAAAATGATATTTTCATCATCATTATTATTATCATCATCATCATCATCATTGTCATTATCATCGTTATTATTATCATTATTATTATTATTATTATTATTATTATTATTATTATTATTATTATTATTATTATTGGTATTATTATGATTATTAAATTGATCGGCCAAGGGACGGCAAGACAATTTGTTTAGCTACTAACGAGGAAAGATCCACTTACACGTAGATGTTACTAAAAAAAAAAAAAAAAAACAAACACAAAATGATTTAAAAAAAAAAAAAAAAGAAGAAGACACATAACACATACGTATACATAAAAAAAAAAAAAAAAAAAAAAAAAAAATACACGCAAAGAATTTGTGCGACACAGTTCGTGAACGTTACAATGATACGAAGCGTATAATAGGGTTCAATTAAACGATAAATTATTTGAAATGCAATCTAGTCATGGGGTGAGGCACGAGGCAGGACTTTGAACGTCATACGAAATGATAGCGATTAATAAATCAATGGAAGTAGAATCATTGTGGATATAATTAGGGATATATTTAACGAGGGAAAAAAAAAAAAAAAAAGTGAATATTTAATAATAATAATAAAGAGAAGATGAAAAAAAAAAAAGAGAAGAAAAATAATAAAAATAAATAAATCCCCCCCCCCCCCCCCCCCCTGGTTCGCGGTATTTTTCGTCGTCGAGGTATTATCCCACGTATTCACGAGACGAAGATAACTATCGCTTCCTTCAGTCAAAAAAAAAAAAAAAAAAAAAAAAATGAAAAAAAAAAGAAAAAAAAAAATTGTAGTTCTTTTTCCTTGAACCTGTGTA
This sequence comes from Tenthredo mesomela, assembly GCA_943736025.1. Taxonomy (NCBI): domain Eukaryota; kingdom Metazoa; phylum Arthropoda; class Insecta; order Hymenoptera; family Tenthredinidae; genus Tenthredo; species Tenthredo mesomela. The sequence goes on from OX031014.1 coordinate 58,181,661, forward strand.
ATTCTATCAAATCTACAGTAGCCGTCTTTGTATGCAGTCTTGTAATTTTACTTCTTAGAAGTAGGAAATCCCCAATCCGCGACTTTTATTTGTAATGATATTTTTGTTCGTTTTTTTTTTTTTTTTTTTTTTTTTTTCTTTTCTCTCCCCGAATTGATTATTTTGTGTTTATTTAAAAAAAAAAAAAAAAATTCGCTCGATATTTCGGTGTTGACCACGGCTGCCACGATTTAAATAGCCTCGTGGGAGTAAGGATAATAGTATTCGATAACGCACGAGACGAATATTAAATTTTCGTATCGGTAGTGCTATGTCGATACATATAACATGTTGTATCAATCGAAGGTTGTACATTAGGTAGGCTACGTAGATATAACTCATTAAAAAGGTATATTGATTATGTTATATGTATATGTATGATATATATTATATTATTCAAATAAATAATATTATACATATACATGGAACATATATTTATATATATATATATTATATAGGTATATATATATATATATATATATATATTGCTGCACTTTAGTACAAAATGCTTCATCTTTATTCAAGTGACAAACGTTCAATGATCTTACACACGTTAAGTCGTATATATTTCCATACGCGATAATAAATATGTGACGCGACGCGCGTATGACTGCAATTTGTTGTATCAATATAGTATAATGATGACTAATGAACATTGGGTTTACATACCTAGGATATATAAATCGAGTGTATAGTAGAAGCTACATTATTATTATTATCTACATTATATATATATATATATATTTCATTTGGTTTTCGATTTGTTTTTAATATATATATATATATATATATATATATATATATATATATATATATATATATATATATATATATATATATATAATATGTATTTGTATATCGGGCGGTGAAACCTAGTAGGTGAATCTTTTAATATTAAGTTTTTCAATTGAAAATGTATCATTTTTTTTACTCTACTTTAACATGAATATAAATATAAATATGAATATAAATATAAATATAAATATAAATATAAATATAAATATAAATATAAATATATATAGACTTATGTGTGTACTACATACATTTAAATGCATAAAAAAAGAAAAGAAAAAAAAAAAAAAAAAAGAAGAACAACTATGCTTCGTGCATCTTTAGCCCTAATCTGTACTTTTTATTACATAGCGTTATAAAAGAGCATTATAGGTATGTACTTTAAAAAAAAAAAAAAAAAAAAAAAAAAAAGAAAAAAAAAAAAACATTTTTTTACCCCATTTCTGATCTCATTATACGGATTTTTTTTAGTTGAATAAACGGTGTATTTATAAAATATAATTGCTAAACGATTTATTTTCATTTTTCAATTCACCTAATATGCATATTATTCAGAATTATTATGAAATTATTTCTTTTTTAATTTATTTTAACCGCCTGATATATATATATATGTGTGTATAATACGGAACTGGTTTCACCGTCGCAAATCATTATTGCATATCGCGTTTGCCTCCCCCCCCCCCCCCCCCCCCCGTCCTCAACGCCTGCAGCACTACGTTCCGAGAAAATGCGAAAAACTTTGAACTAGACTTCCTCTGTGGCAAGAGATATTTTTCTTTTTCATTTCCTTTTCTTCTTCTTCTTCTTCTTCTTCTTCTTATTCTTCTTCTTCTTTTTCTTCTTCTTATTTCATTATCACTTCAGTTTTTTTTTTCTTATCTTTATAGCTGTTGGCGCGCAAGAATAGTATAATATTATATTGTATTATATGCTACAGCCCTCGATCGTACCTACTGCATTTATACAAGTAGATGAATAATAAATTTGCAACGTTTATTATAAACGTTGCGGCCAATTAATATAATGTAAACGTAAATTAAAACGAAATAATCATTGAATAAAACAAAACAAAAAAAAAAAAAAAAAAAAGAGTAAAAAAAGAAAGAAAAAACAAAAAAAAAAAAACTAAAGTGCGTTGTAATGCCATAACGTCTTGTCAGCCACGTGTCGCGACCATCGTAGTGCTGTCCGAGAGACGAAGAATAATAAATATTACGTATAATAATGGATAGAGAATTTTGTATATTCAGCGTGTTGAGCAATGTTTGGAACATCTCGTTCAAAATGAAAAATGAAAAATGACAAAAAAAAAGAAAAAAGAAAAGTTAACCGGTTTATCGGTATCTCATATAGATAATAAATACCTGTATAACGCTGCGGTAAATAATACACTAATGAAACGTAGCTGACTTTGAAAACGCGCAAGAGATGCGTGTTATCTATAATCTATATACATACCTATACATATGTATGTATAATTATAGTTGTATAATTCGAATATTAAGGAACACAAGGCGCGATAAATGATTCGCTTCGACGAATATACCGAAATCCACGTATCCACCGAACTTATTACCTATACTTATATATTGTATAGCTGTGTAATACATTGAACGACACGACGACAATTTATTACTATAAGTATATGGTTTTTAAATGAGATACACCCTTATATAGTGAAGAAACGCGACTAGTATTACATATACAGTCATATCCGAAAGCAACTTATGAAAACAGCAATCTACTCATACTGTAAATACATATAATATAATACTTAATAAATTTAAATCAATTTCCAAAGTTCTTACTCCCAAGATTCGTAGTTTAGATAATATGAATAATTTAATCGCGCGCGCGCTCGTATATTCGCTGTTGTGCGCAACCCACGGACGCACACAATTATTACAAAATTTATTACCGTGGTTTTTTTCGCGCGCGCGCGCGCGCGTTTCCTTATCATAGGTATACGTGGTATTTCAGTGTGGATGTGTTTTTTTTTTTTTTTTTTTTTTTTTCTTTTTTTTGAATACGTATGTTTACGAATGAACGAGTGTAAAATATAAAAACGATTTCAAATACTTCGGGTATCACAAGATCGCAAAATACTAGCTATAATATAAATTATGTATGGGTATATTATTATCGATATGATTTGTGAAAATAATTGGTACTAGACGAATATACCATACGTCTGAATAAACAGATACAATATTAAATAATAATATAGTAATTATATAGAAAGAATTAGATCATGCACAAGTTGAAGTTACGTTATTTTTTAGACTAAAATATAATTATATATCAAGCTGCAAATACTTATTTTTACGTAGCCGGCAGACGCGATTTTACGTACGCAAATTGATGATCAAATATTCGAGTTTATTTATAGGTATGTATATTGTGTCCGTGGGAAGGAGATACGATACTCGATTATAGGGGGATTAGGATATGATTATGATTGTACGAGCTGACTGAGGTCCGTCGTCGACTATATACATAATAAATATTATATATACTTATATAAATATATGTATATACCATACTATACATAAAAAAAATTTCTGGCATCTGAAGAAGTCGAAAAAAAAAAAATGATAATGAGACATAAGAAAAAAAAAAAAAAAAAAAAAAAAAAAAAAAAAAAAAAAAAAATGATCCGTGTACGCGATGTATAACGGAATTACATATATAATAGCGTGTTTAGCACTAAATATTACGAGGATAAAATTATCATAAATAAAATTGTAAATAATTAATAAACACGACATATTTTCAAAATAGTTATTATACTGAATATAAGAGTGTGGTGAAAGAGGACTGATCAGCGTGTCGTTAGAAACAAAAAATAATAATAATAATAATAATAATAATAATAATAATAATAAATAAATAAATAAAACAAGACAAGTTTTTAGCCCGAAAAATTGCAATATTATAATTCTTTCAAATATAGTAGGGTATCATAAATATGTTTAATCGTTTTAATGTAATAACGTGTAACGATATTGAGAAATGATTGCGCTGCAGAATAATAAAAAAAATTATACTTCTATATATATATAATCATATATATATATATATATATCTAAAAAGCTTCCTCAAGTGAGTGTGATATCGTATACATATGATACATATTAATGTATGATATTGTATGGAATGGCTAAAAAAAAAAAAAAAGAGAGATAGAGAATGAAAGAGATTAAAGAAATGAGTGAATGAGATATTAAAAAGTAAAAGTAAAAAAAAAAAAGCGATTGACTGATTTTCACAGCTAATAGAAAATTTAGTTATATGGAAAGATTGACTCTTTTCAGCTTTATGAAAAATTTACGATTGATGAATACATATAGTATTAGTTTGTTGTGAAAATCGGTCTATAGTTTCTAATTCTGATTGATCTGTACATTTGCGTCGGCGTGTACTACTTATAATAATATTGTGAAGTGACGTCGAAGCGAGAAATTTGCATAATGATAATAAATAACAGTAATATTAATAATAATATTAATAATAAAAATAATAATAATAATAATAATAGATGCGTTGTACTTATAAGCTGCGATTAAAATGTTTAGATGATATTATTATTATGATTGTTTCGATAACTAGTATGTCAAAGGCATCGCGACGACGTCCCTTTTAGATTCCTTGTACCGCGTTAAAAACCCATTTTATTCCGCGACAGCGTATTTTATATAATAACTAAGCAATGAATTTAAAGATATTAAAATAAAAGATTTTAATTGCAGAATTGAAAACTTGATTAGAATTCATCATTATTCTATACATATATAGGAATAGATAATAATATATCCCTCCATCCTGAACTCTTATATTATTTTGAATTGTAACTTGAAGGTGAACAAACAACTGAGACGTTATCATTTTACAATATAGAATTTTTGCCTTTATCAAATAGTGAAAACAAACAGTTATTTTTATAATTTAACTTCAGATTGTTCAATGCATGATCGTCTGAGAGACCGAATTCGTATAATTTTTATCTTCTATCTACAGTAATCGGTAAATAAACGGCAGTTTTGATGAAATTAATTAATCACAGTCACTGCAACCTCGATGATTTAATCATCATCGACGATTATCACTTTCGCGAGAAGAGTCTCGGTTTTCTTGCTGCTCTTGGTCTTCTACTTCCTGTTAAAAAAAATTCAGAAATCAAATAATACGTATAGTTACAACGCAATCGAGGATAGGAAATCTAATCCGCACCATCAATTTGTGCACAGAGGTATCCAATACCCTCAGTCAATGTATATTTCTGATACATTATACTATTGGTATGGTCAAATACTTACTCTTCGAATAATTTCCATGGCAGACAACTGGTTGTTAGTTTCATAAAATTCGTTTATTTCTCTAGGCATGCAAAAGTGTCCCGCAACGTTAGGTTGTATGGCTACATTTTCACCAATGAAGCGAAATTCGGGTGGATCGTCGATAGTTCCGGCGAGTTCTTCCTTTGTGAATAGTAAGGTTTTTGTCGTAGCCGAAAAATATGGACCAAAGTCGATTATTTTTGCATGATCTTTTCTGTAACGAATCACGTCCAGCGTATCTGTAAGTATGAATATTGCCTTAGATCAAAACTGCAGAATCAAGTATAATTGTCGTATTCTCAGTCAGCCGTTTTACCACCTTTACTTAAAACTCACAATTTTTCAACGACTCAAATCCTTTCCTGATCCGTTCAGTGAACAGGCTTTTTATATCTCTGCGTATGTCGTACTTCTCTGTTTCTATGTTTTGGTAATATTGGGAGAGATCTCGCTGGCATATTCCTGAAATAATTTCAAACAAACTATTTTCAGCTAAGCGAAAAAGAAGATTGTTGGTATCATTATTATTATCATTATTGTCATTCTTCCAAAGTTGAGGAAAATAATGAAAAAACAAGAAATCGGCTACCGACAAGCTCGCCTTGGATGACAAAGCATCGAAATTCTGTACACGGATTTATCTCCCGCCATTTCTTAAGTACCAGACTGGGCTGCAAGTGAATATTATTATTTTTCAGCGATTGCAAATCATTCAAGTCTTTGGCCACTCGATCCGAACTCTTTAGCAGTAGATAGACTTCCTCCAAAGTAGTACATCGGAGGGTTTTTGTAGGAGCAACCCAAGCAGCGTCCTGCGACAACCAAAACCAAATAAAATCTGTACATTTATTTATTCATTCATTAATTCGCAATGTCATGTATAACATGCTTTTCAAACCCAACAGTGCGATCAGAGTATGAAAGCGGTTTGTTTATAATCACCAATGGTGCGCTCCAGTTGAGTTTAGCGAATACAGCGCCAAAATCGTCGAGAACATCTTGGATCTGTTTGCTAAATTCTGGAAACGTCGGCTGCCCTATACCCTGCAATGAAATTCTGCTAATCAGACTTCGATACGATGTTGAATAAGAAATATGCTAGGAAAGGCTTGATATTTGAGGTTAGGCTTGCTCGAGGAGAGAACTAGGACTCACGTTTGTAGATTGAGAATCGTCGTCACTGTCGTCGCTGGGCAATACGCAAGTGCCATCGGACCACCTCGACCCGCGACATGCTGAGACGTCGGTAGCCTCTAAGGGGAGACGAAAAGAGCCGTGTTCTAGATACTCTATAACCTCGTTTGGTAACGAGAGGACGACCGCCTCGAGTGACTCTTTGCCGAAGGACGGATACCATTCGGTGAAGGAACACTCTGGCTTCATTTAACCAGTTGGTGATGAAGCGATTTAAAGCTGACGATTATTATCTCCCTCAATTTATTAAGTACAGCGTGAACAGGACTAATTGATTTAGCGAGATTACAACCACACAGCACCGTACTTATTGACAGAACTATAGAAAATTCAAACTGCCTGCCGCTTATTGCGGCAAATATGGTTTGATAAATTGCGTCGTAGAAGCATGTGTCGCTACTATCTCTCGGTATATTTCAACTCCTTCTCATGGAAGACCGGTAGATGGTAGTGGCATCTAGTTGGCGCCACTTACCGAGCAAGAAGAGGCACTGACCTAGGGTAAGGGCTAACGTGAGGTCAGTGACCCTCGTGGCGTCAAGGGGTTCGCTTAGTGCAGCGTTAACGAGATACGACTGTGACAGGTATCTTGATAGAAATAGTCTGAACGCAGATAGGTTGTCACAAACTCCACAGTGTACTTATTGACGGGAATGGATTCGTATTGTGGATTTTTGTGAGTCATTTATACTAATTGATAGTGATATTATAACACTTGTTCTTCTGTTACAGTTGAAGCAAGTTACCGTCAGAATTCGAACATCCCCATCCAGCAAGGATTCTATAACTTGTATGCCAGAAAGAAAATGAAGAGACTCAGCGGGATCATATTTATTTTAAAAAACATATATACAAATTGTATATATTGACAATAAACTACATAACATTGAAAGAATACTGATTCAATAAATTTCCAGATATATAAATAATTCATTTCTTAATTATTCACCACTTCCTCCTCCCTGCGACTCTCATTTGAAAATTCAACAAGCATATGCTATGTATACATCCTCCCTATTTAGTTTATACCAGCGATTTTCAGAGTTGTAGAAATTTTGAGTCAAAAATTGCTCCTGGTATCAGGAGAACATCTGACCCGAGGAGGTGTGATGAGATTTTTGGTGGAGGAAAGGAGTATAGGATATCGATATAGGCATGCATACGTTGCTTCATGCACGTCTCTTCATTTAGTTTGTACTAGCGATTTTCAGAGTTATAGAAATTTGAAGTCAAAAATTGCTCCTGGTATCAGGAGAACATCTGATCTGAGGAGGTGTGCCGAAATTTTTGGAGAGGGAAAAGAGTAGTGTATAAATATAGGCATGCATACGTGTCCTCATGCACGTCTTTATACATAATTAAGCTAGTAGCGATTTTCAGAGTTTTAGAAATTTTAACTCAAAAATTGCTCCTGGTATCAGGAGAACATCTGACCCGAGGAGGTGTTCTGAAATTTTTGGAGGGGGAAAGGAGTAGTTTATAGATATAGACATGCATACGTGTCCTCATGCACGTCTTTATATATAATTAAGCTAGTAGCGATTTTCAGAGTTATAGAAATTTGAAGTCAAAAATTGCTCCTGGTATCAGGAGAACATCTGATCCGAGGAGGTGTTCTGAAATTTTTGGAGGGGGAAAGGAGTAGTTTATAGATATAGACATGCATACGTGTCCTCATGCACGTCTTTATACATAATTAAGCTAGTAGCGATTTTCAGAGTTTTAGAAATTTTAACTCAAAAATTGCTCCTGGTATCAGGAGAACATCTGACCCGAGGAGGTGTTCTGAAATTTTTGGAGGGGGAAAGGAGTAGTTTATAGATATAGACATGCATACGTGTCCTCATGCACGTCTTTATATATAATTAAGCTAGTAGCGATTTTCAGAGTTATAGAAATTTGAAGTAAAAAATTGCTCCTGGTATCAGGAGAACATCTGATCCGAGGAGGTGTGCCGAAATTTTTGGAGGGGGGAAGGAGTAGTGTATAGATATAGACATGCATACGTGTCCTCATGCACGTCTTTATATATAATTAAGCTAGTAGCGATTTTCAGAGTTATAGAAATTTGAAGTAAAAAATTGCTCCTGGTATCAGGAGAACATCTGATCCGAGGAGGTGTGCCGAAATTTTTGGAGGGGGGAAGGAGTAGTGTATAGATATAGGCATGCATAAGTGTCTCCATGCACGTCTGTATAGTTGGTTTATACTAGCGATTTTCAGAGTTTTAGAAATTTTAACTTGAAAATTGCTCCTGGTATCAGGAGAACATCTGAACCGAGGAGGTGTCCTGAAATTTTTTCCAAATCGGTGGGCGAATATGACTACGGCATCGCCTCAAATCTGAAATTCCGTACTGTTCTTATTTGAAATGAATAATTGCAAGGAGGGGAAAGTAGAAAATAACAAAGCAATCGATTATTCATATATCAGAATTTATTGCTGTAGCATTGATACAATCGTATTCATCGTCAAAGTTATGTAGAATTCGTAAATTGTAATTGATTCTTAAAAATAAATATCAAATATAAATTGGTCGAGTATCTGTATTTGCTTCCTGGCATATAGAAGTTATCATAAAATAATCTACTTCCGTATTACAATAAGATCCTTATTTAATAATAATTAATTTTACAAAGAAGGACGAGTGTCATAGGACCATTACGTTCGGAATATTTTTATCGAGTCTCGTTAACGCAACCCCATGCTTACTGATCGACACCACGAGGGTCACTGAGGTCGCTGACCCCGTGACAGGTGCCATTCATTCATGAACTACTTCTGATGTAACATCTCCCACATAGGCGCACGCATACGAAGATTTGCATAGTTTTTAGCATGCCTAATAGATGGCGATACCTTTTGGGATCCTGTTGAATCCTTTCATAACAATTCGTAGATGCCAGCGCTGTCTTAGCGGCGAATTATTACAAAACGTCATAATCGATATGATGATCGATATGTTCAATATATCTGGCGCGAAAAAGTCTACCGTTGTGGTGTGTCGCGATTGAGGTTAGCTGTCGACTCACGCGCACCATGTTACAATAAATCATGTTTAAGTATGATCAAGATGTATAAACGAATACATAATATAGTCATATATGTATATACTAGAGAGCCAGTCACATAGTACTACATATGTATTAAAGATCGTAAAAATAACTTACTATACCAAACGTCAAACATGAACCGATGATTGAAAGCCATGTACTTAATATAAACAAACTGCAAACTCTTCCGAACGAAGCCGGTTATTTATCTAACTGCGCATAGAAAAAATATGGAGCCTGATTACCTGGATCCAGGTTTTACGTTTTACGACGAAGATTTCGATTACGAAGACCAGTCCCGATCCCACCAATACGATTCTCCGATAATAACTTACGACGATGGGGACGGTGACGAGTTGTTGCCTCGCGAATCAGACTACGAATACGAGTACGAATACGATTATCAAATAAACGACGATGAAACTCTCACAGATATCTACAACAACTGTCTACACCCAACGCTGTCCGATGCTTTCAGCTACATCATACCTTTAATAGTAGCTTCTGTTCTATTTAAAACCATAGCTCAGTCCAGTGAGTATTACACATAACATATTTGTATGCATCAATTTATCCAAGTCTCTCTCTGTTAGCTATCTGATTCCTCATCATCTTCATTTATTCTCACAGGTTACACTCCTCGGCAAGTATTTCACGGAGCCTCTACAATCATTGGCTTATACATCATTCAACGTTACACGGTCGAATGTTCCTATTTATTAATAGTTCTGGTAGCCGGGTCCTATCTGATCCTATGTTTACCAAGTCGTTGTCAGAGGGGGCCAGCCGTAGGCTTTTTATGCCTTTGCCTGATGTTGTATGGGTAAGATAAAGAAAGATTCTGTGAAGTTCATTTCATTCGTAGAACAAAGGCAAATTTCAATATACTAATAGCTGAGAGCCTAAATATATCCAAGTTTGTCGTTTTTCCATTAATAGTCTTAATGTTGAAAGATTTAATTTCGATATTTTGAAATGAAGTACAGAAATGATAACAAATATATGATGTCTGATGTGTGCGAATAGGGAACAATGGATGCAACCCACGTCCTGGCACAAGGTGCGCGGAGTGGCAATGGTTGCCTCCATGAAGGCAGTCGGGGTAGCTGTGGATTCAGAGACTTCTCTGATACCCAGCCCTTTGGAATTTGTCGGATATATCATCTGCCCAGCTACAGGCCTTTTTGGACCTTGGGTTAGCTACAAGGATTATGCTACTCTGCATCGTGTCAATCCTTGGGTAAGATTATTGGAGTGTTAACTTTAATAATTAGCAGCAGAATAATGTAAAGTTTGTCAATTCATTTGTTGCAGAGCCTACGACGGATATTGCTAGCTGTTGGATGCTTATTGCTTGCGTTCTTCTTTCTGAGTATATCTAACTGTTGGGCGCAGTGGATCCTGCCTGATACAGGATGGAAGTAAGCACAGGTTTACAATTAGCATGGTTCAAATCGACTGAAATTGTATGAAACTTCTCCAATGTTTCAGATGGGCAGTAGCGTACAGAGAAGCACTCTCTTTCCGAGCTTCTCATTACTTTATATCCTACACTTCAGGAGGCTTGGTTTTACTCGGAGGTTTCTCCTCCTCAGCAGCTACAGTGACAAAACCATGGTCCATAGAACTGCCCCGTTCCCTCGTACAAGTTGTAGTACATTGGAATATTCCCATGCACACTTGGCTAAAAACATGTAAGATATTACGACTGTAATAACAAAGGGCTGTGCTTTGATGCAGTTTTTATATCCACGCTATTTACTTTACAGATGTATTCCGACAGAGCCGCAACCGTCTCGGTAAATTTGGAGCAGTCATTCTCACCTATGCAGCAAGCTCTCTCCTTCATGGTCTCAACTTTCAACTAGCCGCCGTACTTTTGAGCCTTGGGTTTTATACCTATATCGAATTTCAGCTCAGAAACGAACTGGCACAGACTTTTGACGCTTGTATAGCAGCTAAAAGATGCATTGATCAGAAATGTACGCACAAACGAACTGCAAATAATTGTTGGTGGGTAGTGCCAGTCAATCTATTATCTTCTGGACTGGCTGTATTCCATTTAGCATACTTAGGATTAATGTTTGATACTTCGGAACAACAAGAGACTGGGTACAGCTATGCCCATGCTATGGAAAAGTGGTCGAGTCTTAGCTTCGCCAGCCATTGGGTTGTGTTGGCTACGTATTTCGCTTATTTTATGATTAAATGATAGACTTTTCCTTGGGTCTTACTCTTCAACTTTGGCAACTAAATTTGAGATTACAGAGCTGCCCCTGTTTCTTGAGGGCAATTGCATTTTTATCAACTAATCAATCAATTGGGTTTTATTAAAAAATAATCATAGAGAGAAAGAGAGAGAGAACAAAGTACTGAGTAAGAATCTCCTTTTGTCAGAAAAATAATCATTGCAATAATTTATTAATATATACATATATAATACATATATGTATGTGTATTCATATGTATATTAATTACAGATGTTTTTCATGTGTAGTTACCGTCGTAATTTATACTATTGTTGCGTGAACGTAAAAAGATGTAGTAATAAGACTAATTGTTAATTTAAGAACGAAAGTTAACTATTTAATTTTCACATTTCGTCTCATTCAAGCCCTATTTTATCATTGATATTTGTATGAAATATTTTTATAATTTTTTTTTTTTATCAATAAATAAAATGTATGAAAATGAAAGCAGAACTTATTTTTATTGCTAAGCAAAATCCACGTCATTCAATTACTCGTCTCACAGGCGAATTATACTGTGGCAAATCTATAATACCTATAAATCCTAAAATGTAATTTATACAAATAATACGAGATTCGTGTGAACCTTGAATAGAATGGTGAACAACTGCAATTATATTGATACAAAAGAAGAGTCTGGGGGGTATATAGAGTTGATTGTAAGAAAACAATATAAATAAAATAATTCGAGGCTTGTTGCGATTTTTATATCGGTTAATTTGTTTATTAAATCTTGTGACTTGACAAAAAAGTATGTAGATGATATTTCTTTGAAATCACCCAATAAGGTTGATAACAGAATCTGTATATTCTCAGAAACTGTTGCTAAATACTTTCAGATTAATACCTTTGCTCAATAAAATACTATCATTTAATTTGGTTACACATTGATTCTCTTTTATAATTTTGGGAAAAGCGATAAGTATTGAAAAATTTGTACTTTGCCAAAATCGGCGTTGAACTATAACATTGTGATAACGAAATGAAATCGATCTCTATAGCACGTTGAGTTACTCAAAAAAAAGTATTGATTAATCAAGCCAATGATAAGAGAGTTGCGATCGTTTGAAAGAAAAAAAAAATTTATCCAATAATAATCCAACAACGTTTGGTCAAAAAATGATCAATCAACCACATTACAAATAATTGAATTGTAAATGCTGAATGTTATTTCTAAGAAAAAAAGAATAAAAGAAGAAAAGCCGCGTGACCTGATTTATCGATAGCAAAAGAAAAAGAAAAAAAAAAAAAAAAAAATAGAGTCTCTAAGCAATTAAAATCGTGAGACTAATACGTCTCTAGACTGGAATCGGGCGGGTGCCGAAATTTACAGTCAAATTTGTACGGCACTTTCGTAATAATTATTATAACGATATATACTAATCGTACATACAATAATAATAATAATAATAATAACTCTGTTATATTCAATCTAAAATCTAAAGGAGAAAATAATTCGCGGATAGGACTATTGCCCCTGTTAGATATATTCTTAAATTATATCTAAATCTATATTAAAATGATCAATTATTGTTACTGCGTCTCTCTGTTATATATAATATTTTTTTTTTTTTTTTTTTTAAGTATTTCAATAATAATCAACAATCAAACTCTACGAAACAACGTATAATCTGATATCAGCCCGGTCTAGGCTCCTCGTTAACGTATGGACACAGTGTGATTACATATATGTAATAATTAGGTTTATAAATCAACAATTAATAATTGTTATTCTCAATGTTGTAAAAAATATTGTTAGTCAATTTTTTTTTTTTTTTTTTTTTTTTTTTACGTAGAGTACCGTAGGTAATAAACTACAGTCTCCACTGTTATTATTATTTTTTTTTTTATCTTTCATCGTTTTTTCTCCAATTCATTAACAGTACTAAGAAATGATTCCCAAATCATTTCTCATTTCTCATTTCTCATTTCATATCGGTCGTCATTACTTCCTCGTTTGGGAAACGAAGAACTCATACTTAGGCATTAGAAGAAGTAGCTCTGATCTGTTTTAGCGTGTCGCTCGAACCAGAAAATTTTTGCAAACGTTAGTTGATTGAAGCTGAATTAATAGGTGGAAACTTTTTTTTTTTTTTATGGACTTTTGTCTCATTAAACAATTTTTCACAGCCTTTTCAATTAGAATCATATAAAACTCAGGATTTATAAACAATAGCTTCTCATAGTTTGATTTAGTCGTACCAACACCAATTATTATCTTTTCTTTTGAGACTTGGATCAAACAGTCTGGCTGGTATGAATTTGAGATTCTTTCGTCTGTAATTGTCCAGAGAACAAACCGTAATCACATAAACTAATAATAAGATCCTGACTTTTAGATGATCGCATAAATAAAAAGACTAACAAACTGTGATAAAAATTGAAAATATATATATGGGCAATAGACGAAACTTGGCGAGTGATAAAAACGGGTATTACGTATGAAAAGATTAGTCACAAAAAACGATAACCGTGACCAAACCGCAATAAGCCCTGATGAAAATTATTCGTAATGATTGAGACAAGAATGATGATGATGATCGTCGAAGTATTGATATATGCCGTGAATTACTGCGACGTTTTAAGGACGAGATCCGTGTTCTTCGTTTGACGATTGAACCAGTTATTCGTTCCTTGGGTGGGTGGTAATTCTACGACGACAAAGACGACTCGTATTCTCTCGTTTCTCTCACTGGACGATGGGGTTCAGACGACGTGATCTCCGCCGTTGTCGTGATGCACGTGAAACTACCTCGTCGTCATTGACTCCGCTGAGAATATCGGTTAGTCATCTGACAAATGCTGTTTTGTAATTTTTTGCTGTTCGCGCACTGCAAGAAACACAGAAAAAAAGAAACGGATTTTTTTTTTTTTTTTTAGTTTTGTTTGTTAGCCACCAGATATTAAAAATATTATTTAAAGTAGTAAACCACAGATATACTATAAGCATATTATCTACAAGTCTCAAGTGTTAATCTTTCATGTTAATATCTTAGAAAAGCTCAAAGCAAGAAAAGCTCAGGGTCCAAGTCACCAACTTTATGATATCTTCAGTTTTATATATACCTAATAGGTATTACAGTTGAACAACTATCGTAAATCGTTGGTGACTACCCCCGCCGCGTTATTAGTTAGGTAAAGTTATTCGCAGCACAAAAAAAACGAAGCGGGACAATACTAAGTAATTTTTAAAATTTTTAAGAAAATAATAATAAATAAAAATAGTGAATAAAACAACAACATCGACGTTAGGACGGATATACCTATGTGGTTTTGAAATATGATGATGAATAAACGAATAAACGAATAAACGAACGAGCGACAATAAAAAAATTTTCTTTCTTGTTTTCTTTAACACGTTTAAGACTTACTGCCTTAGAGAATGATATCGTGTGACGCGATCCGCAGATCGTAGAATCATATTCATTCCCGGTTGTTGCGGTTGTTGAACCGAACGATTTGTGGTTGTGACTGTAGCGCGAGCTTCAGCAACGCACGAGGCTCTCACACTCGCCCTTGTTACAGGTTTTGATACAGAAATAGATGCAACATTGCTAGTTGGGTCGGCGTCGTTGAGGTCGTTGTCGTCGTCAACGTTGTTGTTGTTGTTGTTGTTGTGGTGGTTGTTGTTGTTTCGGATGTGGTTCCGATTGTTGTTCATATTACGAATCTGTGTTGTTGATTTCGAATTTATACGACGTACCGTAGAATCGCAGTTGTTAGTGACCAGCCAACTGTTTCTACAATACACCCAACAGTATAAAGAAATTATCGATTCTCAAATATAAAAGTTAATTTAAATACCTAATATTATCTACTACACGTGCTCAGAGAGAAATAGTCATCTACAAAGATTCAAATTACCAATAAATTAATAAATAAATAAATAAATAGCCAACCAAATGCTGTGAATAATCTATATAATATATAAAAAAAAAAAAAACAGAATCACAGCGAACCTTTTTACTATCGTCGTAGTAGTAGCACGACCTAGTAATCGCTTCGGCACATCTTTTTCCTTATTGCCAACCAGGCCAACGGCACCTTTCTGACTTCTGGTATGAAGTAGAGGTCCGAGGTATGGGCTGAGGGCAGATAATCATTCTAGTTAAGATCCGTTACTCCCCAAGGCAAGAATCGCATCATACTTACTGCACAACAGTCGAAGAGCTTGATATCCCTCCAAGCGAAGGCTGACCACATGAGGGAAGAATGCTCCTCCGCGAAGCCTTTATCTGATTCAATTTGTCCCCTTGAGTAAGAACAGATATCTTTGGCACTACTACGCTAGAGAGCGGCCCTGGATCGTCCAATTTTATTCCATCGACACGGTGCATTATGCCAGAAACATTGTCCTGTACCAGACGTGAGTTTCTTAGTCCTGAGAAAGAGGATCCTGCCGGTCTACCAGCTAAGGAATATATCCCGAATTGGTGGACTGGATTCCCGTTCTCAGAACGCAGCGGTTCCTTCAGCAGGGAATGAAGGTAGGCTTCTTTTCTGAAAGTAAATTGGATTTGTATCTAGACTTGGGAATTTTTTGATAATATTATTGAAATAATAGTTTGAAACAACTTCTTTCCCGACTTTTTAGGCCAAGATACTTACTCCTCGAGCCAGTGTTGCTGATGTCCTATCACCGAGCCTGGCCTGCAAATTCTTATCCATGCGATGGTTTCCCTAGCTGTTAGGTGGTAATGTTTCATGATATAGCAGCCAATTAAGGATCCGGTTCTGCCTAGTCCAGCTTTGCAATGAATTGCCACAGCGCCAGAAGCATTTTCCGATATTTTTAAGAACTGTCTCATTATAGAATCGGTTGGTGTGGAACCGTCTATGAAGAATAACTCTTTGTGGTCAAAACCAGCTTCGATGAATCTCGAGGCTTCGTATATCTTCTTGTTCAATCGTACAATCGTCGAAACATTGTTGCGACGAAAATACGCAAAGTATGATTCAGGAGCATGCAGAGGATACCCTGCAAACCCAGAACGAATGTGTGAATCTCTCTAAATTCTTGCCAAAACCTATATTGTGAACATTAAACTTACTCTTTGACTATTTTCTTACTGTAAACAAGCGAATGAAGCCTAGGATAAATAAAATCGTGGAAAGTCGTACGAAAAGTAAATAAAAGCGTGTACTAACTGACCATTCTCAATTTTGGTTTTTGCATGGGGTCCGCAAAAGGCGATAAACTTCCCCGGTACAATCCAATTCATATCCCCATTTTCAACACGTTCAAATTGCTCGTATTCTTCACGATTGAAGTCGCGAAAATTGAAGAATCCTAAGCCATGGCACTTGTGAATAGCTCGAAGACACTCCTTGAGAGATATCTGATAACACGGTGCTCCCAGCGAAGCGTCTCTAAACATAGCAAACGGCGGACTCATAGGGCTCGATATCAGGCATTCGTACGCCTCCTCAGCCGTCCTTTTCCAATATATTATCTGCGCAAGGTAAAGATTGAGTAAAAACCAGTCGATATTGTCAAATTGTTGATAGGCACATCTAGATAATACACTAACCACGTAGCTGGCGATAAGAAATGCGGCGTTCACCCGCTTCTGAGGATCCAAAGTAGTGTAATGAACGATTTTCTTCTTACTCAATGTAACTGCTTTAAGTTTCTTGTTAACTTTCTGACAATATCTGTGCAACATTGCTAAATTCAAAGGTCCAAAATCAGCGTAAAAATTCTCGTATACCAGCTCGTCGTCAATACTGAAATAATGGGTATTCGGAGTGCTTCTTGGCTTGACGGTAGTCCTCAATGTAACAAAGTACAATCGATCTGCAAAACGTATCTCTTTAGTTTGATGAATAAAACGAGAAAAAGAAGAAGAAGAAGAAGAAGAAGAAGAAGAAGAAGAAGAAGAATAATAACTCACCTTTCAAAAACTCTGCTGCACAGACCAGCACCTCGTTAGAATCCTCCATTTCGTACTGGTCTCAAACTTAGCTGAAAGACAATGATAAATGGTAAGTAGACCAACGTTGGTTGAGTGTATAATGAAAGCTCATCTCTGTTCGCGAGTTGATTAATGCGGTATAATATAATTAATTCTATAATATAGTAGATATTATGATGAGACTAGGTTGTGGGCAGAGACTAGAGGTAAACTGGATTTTACTACCTACGCAAATTACGTTTATTATTATGTTCGCGTCGTCATAAATGGAAAATAATTATCACAATTGGTATTGAACGGGGGCGTGTTAAAGAAAAAATCATATTTTCTACACTATGTGTTAAGATTTTAATAGATACATAGATCGATTTTTAACTCATTTGGTTCAATGATAAGATGTTAGCCGACACTTACTTATATCACCAGAAGCGCGAATATAAACACGGCACTGACAGAATGAGAGAGACAGAGAAAACGAGAGAGATAGATAGAGATGGAGATAGTCGCGGCTGATTTAAGGGGTTATTTTCGAATTATTTTTATATTCCAGTTAGGTTCGTGATTAGGAGCGTAGACGATACGTAGATATATATATTGTGATCAGTACGATTATAGGCCCGTTCAGCACGTCGTATAGATCAGATTATGGTTACGATTTACAACGTAGCAACGTCATTATTTCTTGGGCACCAGCCGCGAAATTGTTTTCGATGTAGCAGCCATTTTGGGAATCTTATTCCCACTCGGGTATAAATTGAATATGAATCAAAGCCACAGACACACACATACACACATATATACGCATGTATAGAATTTTTGACCGTTAATGCAGTGGCGTTGATTTCGCCCTTTTTTCGTAGTTTATTATTGGCTTTATTTATATCTATGCTTGATAGTTATAATTGTTGTTAGTCGGTTTTCTAGTATTGTATAATCCTCACGTTATAATTGATTATAATCGCATACAATAGACACACAACAAACAACCAATTGTTGAACAATTATAATACGTGATATTTTAAATAATAATAACTTTTTCAAACGCAACAAACACGGGCAATAATATGTAACATAGATTATACACTAGCTTTGATTTTACAACTACGCGCGGTAGTGGTGGTTCACTTCTAGGTATATCTAACTTCTTCGGCACGCGATAGATAGATGAACAAATATATGTATATGTCTATACAAATTGCGCGGGTGATTTGAAATATTGTAGAACTATGAGGGTATAGAATCGTGTTTTATAAAAGTTAGTCTATGGGGGTTTCCAGCTCATCTCGACCACCTTCCAGACCTGACCCCCTCGGATTCGAGTGAAACTTTTTTTTTTCCTTCACTCAAGGCCCAAATTGAAACCTCAATTTTTTTCAGAATTTTTCGAGCCCCCGTCCCGGAGGCATAGATAGTGGAAATTTGCCATTTTATGAAATCCCAGAATTTTTGAACGATGATATCTTGGGATTGGCGAGTCATATCAATAAAAACAGGGTAGTCAATAGATTGGTCTTGAATTGAACTTTCTGAAAAAAAATATTTCGCAATTTTGCGATACCGTCCCGGCCGCTAGAAATTCATTTTACAGCGAAAAATAGATTTTTCGATGATTTGGGCATTTTTGATTTTTTTGATTTTTTTTTCTAAAATTCTATGAAGAAAGACAAATTTTTTAGGCCCATAACGAAGATGGAGACTCTAATGGTTTAGAAGTTATGATTCTTTCAGTTTTTGAAAGTGTGCGAAACTGAGAATTTCAAGCGACGAATACCCGTCTCATCGGCTGTTTTATTTTTTTTTCGTTTCATTCGACTAGAATTGACTTCTCATTCAAAGAACTGTACCGCATGAATTGAAAAAAAATCAAAAAGCCGATGAGACGGGTATTTGTCGCATGAAATTCTCAGTTTCGCACACTTTTAAAAACTGAAAAAATCATAACTTCCAAACCATTAGAGTCTCCATCTTCGTTATGGGCCTCAAAAATTTGTCTTTCTTCATAGAATTTTAGAAAAAAAATTAAAAAAAATCAAAAATGCCCAAATCATCGAAAAATCTATTTTTCGCTTTAAAATGAATTTCTAGCGGCCGGGACGGTATCGCAAAATTGCGAAATATTTTTTTTCAGAAAGTTCAATTCAAGACCAATCTATTGACCACCCTGTTTTTATTGATATGACTCGCCAATCTCAAGATATCATCGTTCAAAAATTCTGGGATTTCATAAAATGGCAAATTTCCACTATCTATGCCTCCGGGACGGGGGCTCGAAAAATTCTGAAAAAAATTGAGGTTTCAATTTGGGCCTTGAGTGAAGCAAAAAAAAAGTTTCACTCGAATCCGAGGGGGTCAGGTCTGGAAGGTGGTCGAGATGAGCTGGAAACCCCCCTATATATTATTATATTAGAGAAGGAATAAATGTAATACTATTTAATTTCAGATTATTTATGTTATAATATGTATATTTAACAATATTTGAAAATGGCTAATACAAAACTGAAGAATGAATTTTTTAAAATGATACTAATGATACTCACATGTATTTGAGTTATTATACTATAATGTACATAACATATATAGGTATACGTATAATACACAGTACATATCATGTATGCGAATTTGATTATTTACAATATTGAAATTAACGTCGTTAATATTGCAATTATATTTCTAGATCCTCCCTCTCTCTCTCTCTCCCTTATTACGATCGTTCTGATAATTAATTGCGCGGGGTTTACGAAACGATACTAACTCTGTATTATATAAGAAGTATAACGAATATTTTTTTATGTGTAGTACATCCGTATTACCCTATAAGTCTTTGATATACATAGATAATTAACGATTTACATTATACTACGTAAACTTCTTGGCTCAATACTTTTACGAATTCTTTATTTTATTTCATTTTATTTTAGTTTATTTTAGTTTATTTTATTTCATTTTATTTTATTTATTCGCCAGATTTACTTGCACAGTTATACTTCGAATTTCTACAAATTGAATATGTACAACTCTTGGTATTTAACTCCGCCGCGTTAAAACAGTACTAACGATTATTAATATGATCAATTAGCTGATTATGATTACATAAACATAAACATAAACAATAATAATAATAATAATAATAATAATAATAATAATAATAATAAAATAATAATCATAACGATAATCAATAATATTAATTAATGATAATATTAAAATACCAGAATAACATAACGATACACGTGAATATGTTGTACTGTTTTGGGATGCGTGTGAATGTGTAGGGTGAATATTATGATATACATATATATACCTATGTAAACCTGGTTACATATAACTATATAATATTTTTTGTATACAGGGTGAGATACGTGAGAAAAACACTCGGGTAAGTCACCCTGTACATTAATGCAAGCGAATACATAGGTATATCGAGGTACTGGACACCAACGAGAGTTCTAATCACCTGTACGAAAATGAAAATGAGAATGAGAATGAGAATGAAAAAAAAAAAAAAGAGAAACTCTCGTGAATGAATCTGGGATATAGAATTCTGCTGTTTTCTTTTTTTTTTTCTGTTTGTTGGTTTCTTATCGAAAATTTGTTTCGGCTATGCTCGAATTTCTGCTATATATGTATAGTAGTTATTTCTTTGGTATCCAGGATATATCTCTGAGATAAATCAAGAGACTTTATTATTTAACTGGAGAATCGCGGACTGTGGAATATAAATGGAGAACGAAGAAACGAGCTTATTCTTCGACTCCAGGACCCCAGACGTTAGCTAGCTGCTACTCTGGGTCCCACGAGTCGTCCAAAGACGATTCACCATCTTCCAAGCATCAGTCAACCGTCGACGGAGGCGCCGCGTATCGATTTCTTGGATCTGAATCTCCGTCGCACATGTAACGCCCTGAAACGATCGATTTCGAGTGTTCAGTACAGCAGATTATATATATTTTTTTTTTTTTACACAAACGAGAAAAGGGATTTATAATAATTTCGATTGCACTCACCAGAGACAAATCTGCGCTTGACCAAACTAAGTCTATACCCTGGACCGACGAGTTCAAATTCAACACCCGACAATGTTGTCCCTTCGCAATTGAACTGTGTGAATATTGTACCCTGTGATCCGGGTCCTCGATCAAGTTCGATCCTGGCTTTGAGGGATCCGACGCCACCTCCTTCGCTGTGTTGCGATAATTCGGTAAATTTCCATAATATTCGATTCGAGTCCGGAAGCCATTGGGCCAGAGGTTTGCTATGGAGACTCTTAAAACCTCCGTCTATCGGCGATGCGACGTGAAGATTGAGCAATGGACTTGGCGAGGCCATCGCGCGACTGTTGTACTTGTAATCAATCTAGATGTTGAAGATAATGGTCAATAATCATTCTAAAAGTTAGTCACGCATACAGAAAATGAATTGTTCACAGAAAAAATAGAAAAACTGAGTACCTTCAAGTCTGTGTGCGTACTCTCACATTTCCAATACGCAACTAGTTGAAAGGGACACGATCCAGCACCCTCCTTGTTCTTTATTTGATATTTGATTATATCGACGTTGAAATAGGAAGCCGAGGGATTCTGTTCCGCCTGCCTTCTCAGCAGGGTAGTTAAGGCACTCATGTTGAATTCGAATATTGTACTGTCAGCCGTCGACTGGGTGGCATCCCTTTAATAAATAAAAGAATACATAGTGTAGAAAAAAAAAAAAATGATAAAACAAAAAAAAAACAGCATTCTCTAAAATCCACCTGTTCAAACTCACATGCTAACGAGCTGACTGTTTGGCAGTAACCTTTCCAGTCTGTTGCTATTTTTAACACGAAATGAGAGCTTCGCGGGGCTCGGATTATTTGCTAAAACCGCGACAATACCGGCTGGAAAAGACAGCATCATATCACCGCTGAGTTTAACTTGGCAACGTGTCTCGTCCGTGCCTCTAAAATAAGAGTGTATTATTTCATGGAAGGCAACAGCCAGGGGTATCGTGTCTGCCAGACCAATAGTTAGCGGCGACGGTCCCCTAGAAGATCCAACAGCTACGCCAGCCGTTCGAAATTCAAGACTGGCTACGCTGTCAGCTCTAGATATAGTAGCTGGAGACACTCTTCCTCTTGCCGAAGCTACGCTTGTACCATCCCCTCGTCTCGAAGGTGGTCTAGGAATTGCTATGGACGAATTTGCCGACTGTTTTGGTGGCAGTGCCACGCTGATTTCACCAACTTCGGAGAACAGATCTCCGTCTGGAAGATCATCAAAGTTATAGATTCGTTTTCATTTACTATTCCCTAATCTACATATATATAAAAGCCTGTGTTATCTAATACGATTCACCTTGAAATCGCGGCTGGGGATGGCCCGTGGCTGCGTTATGAGAATGAGGAGAGGGCTGGGAACCAACTGGCTGTGATGTGGGCGGGGAAGATAATGGCGGCGGGCTTTGAAGCGGAGCATAGGGGTGACCGCCGGTCGGAGTTGAGGCACTGGACGGTGTGCTGCTAGGATTGAAGAAATTTAGGCCGAGAAGATCGGAGCTAGGCTTTCCTCCGAGCTGTTGAGATACTGACTGGGACCTCTTCATGTGAGGATCGTTGTCTACGTTAGATCCTCTGCGAGCCTGGTTCAATATAAGATAGTTATCAAAGTCTTGGAGATGAAGAAAACCAGTATTGAATAAAAACTTACTGCTATAGTTCCTACAGGGGAAAGAGAAAGGTTTTCAACGGTTGCCCTGAGCTCGTCTACGCTGGCGCTCATAGGCGCACCGCCATTGCTAAGCGGTTTTATTTCCACTCTGATTTTTCGCTCTCTCTCATCCTCTGAATCTGTGTCAGAACTGGAGTAGAATCCATGCTCGGTCTCCCAGGGATCGACCTTTGGCTTTATGCAAAAACCGTCAGAATCAACTTCTGGCGTTGGAGTTCCTGATTTACGACTCTCGTCTTTTTCCTCCCTGAAATAAAACGACACCATACCATGAAAGTTGGTAGTTCTTTCCGGGAATAAAATTCGGCGGCAGTCCTAGTGCAATTCCGTTAATCATCTCCCATTTCAAATAATGTTTTATGTTCAAAATTTATCACGATTTAGCCATTCGTGCACTAGGTCTGCCGAGCATGCATATACTGACGGGTCGGACTTCTCTTCTTTGTTGCTACTAGTCTCTGCAGTGTCCTTTTTTTTCTTTGCCTTTTTTTCCTTCCGTTTTTCTCTCCTACTTCGCAGAAACCCTGCCGACGTTAAATAATAGATATTGGTCATTAAGTCTGAAGCGTATTTGTGCACGCCAGTAGAAGAAGAAGAAGGGGAACATTTGTGCCTGCTGCGTAGTTCTCAAAATTCTTTATATTACAAATAAGTAACGCTTAATGCGGCACAGCAACATTTCATCCCCGTATTCTTCAAGGTGTCGAGTAAATAAAAATTGTACATTGTTTATAAACTCGACATGGCGTGAAATATTGTATACAAATATAAATTTACAAAATTTATTACTACGTACTATCAAGGCTACGTAACGGTAGCTAAGGGCTAAGGTAGAGAGAGATTTACTTTCCAAGTGTACAGAATTGTAGCGCAACATGAGATCAGAGCAAGTGCCCCATAATAGAGTAATAAATATATTATCATTCATATGTAATATGCGATAGGAGATGCTAATCGATATGTACGGCTCATGCATCGTGTATAGTATTATAATAAAATAGTGGGTGCTTTTACAGTTGCGTGCAATCTGTGGGTTTATACTTGGATACATACATTCATAGAAATATACGTCGTATATTCTTCTGGTTTTTTTGTTTCTTTATATTTTCTATTTTGTTGGCTTAAAGTTCCTGGGCAGATGTATTACATAGGATGTATAAAAATACTGTAGAGTTAAGTTAGTTGGCTACACAGCACACAGTAGTAGTCGAGTACGTGATAACAAGAGGCGATTATATGTCGAGCCCACAAATTCAGACAGAGACATAATATGAATGTGCTTAAACTCCTCATAAGCACAATAAAGAAACTTTAGAGAAATGAGCTTTCTCTAAAATCACAAAAAATCAAAGTTTCTTCTATATTGGTTTTGAGAATATTTTTTTGTTTATTGTTTTCTCTCGTATAGGTATAGCTGATGTTGTTAATACTGTACCTTCTACGGTCGAACCACCACCACCACCAAAAAAAATTCTACTGTCGAAATTGTTTTTCTAACAACTTCTAGCGAAACTTGAGCTTTGGCAATAGTCAAAAATTCTATGTAAATTAATTTAATTATGAATGCGGAAGAAAACGGTTTGTGAATTGATGCAAATAACATAGGTAATGAAATATGACACGTAACTAAAGAGTGTGAATTTGAATATATCGCGTTTAGGCATTAGATACGCTCGTCTGAACCACAACTTCCCGTCACTTGGAAAATAAATAATTTTTAATAACAGTGGGCGCCATGCATTGATTTACTTATAAGGAACGGCTCACCTGAAGCCACGCCAACGTCGCCCCACCCCGTCTCCTTGACGCTATCCAAGTCCAATTCCCATTTCTATACAACAATTATTTCCTTACTCGCTATTACCTACGGAAATGATGTGTATGTATGTATGTATGTATGTATGTATCTGTGTATGTATCTATACATACGTATAGTTTAGGTGGGTATGTAAATCCGTTCGTTTCTATACAAGGTGGATTTTGATTTTTGAACAATGTTACGATCATATTGAATAACAAAAGTTTTTTAAAATTCAATTAAAATCGACTAGCTGCCGCCTATACCCAAACGATTGTTAGAAAAACAATTTACACCGTTTGCCCGAAGAGGAGTGCGAAGATAGTTTGTTAGTAGTTTGACAATAATTCTCAACGCTATGGAAAAAGAGAGAAATTTTTAATATTCATCCAACTGTTAATGTTGATTTATGTGATAGACACATAATTTTCGATAGTGATTTATAGGCTTGTGAGATAAGAGACAGAATATAAATATTATATATATAGGTATATAATATATATCACCACAACCAGGAGAATTTTTAAAAGCTGACGTGATGTGCCTCGTACTCGCGAACACGTACTCCTTCTAGCATTCTTATCTCTAAAAGTTTTTAAAGCAGTGCATAGCTGTAAAATAAAAGATTATATCATACATTAACGAGTGATAAGCCTCGACCATTAGACGTTTGGATTATTCACAAGTTTGTTAAGGGACAGTAGACACAGTTGACAAACGATTTGACATTAGAAGGTATTAAGAAAGAATTTAGTTTAAGTTACGCTATAGTTTATCGAGAACTAAAGTCTATAGATAAACACAACGAATCTCTTTTCTTTTTTTCAAAATCATTATAACATTTGTTGAATGAAAACGTCCTGCTGTCCCATACCTTGTTTCAAAAAGAGTTAGGGTTTGTAAATGGTACAGAAAAAAAAAAAAAAAAAAAAAAAAATTTGGAAGTCCGTCGATTTGTTGTCATTTCTTAAGAGTTTAAAGTCATCAAGTCCTGAACCGACGTTTTTAATATAAAAAAAACCATAGCGCGAATGAAAGAATGGAAAAATAAGAAAGACCAAAGACTGGTAACATTGTGCGCGGCGTAGACAAGATATTAAATAACAACACAATGTGAAGCAGTTACATTTAGATCCTCTTAGAGGGTTCCTGGAGATGCTGGAAGGTGAAACGGCGGAAGGCAGATTGTTCCGCTGTGAATTGGCCAGGGCTGTACCGACAGACCCTGAGTTCTTCTGCCGTTCTGAAACAATACTCTTCGCTTTCAACCCTGACGCTTCAACAAATTTTCGACAAAGCCCTTTTGATTTTTTTGATTTTTTTTTTTTTTTCCCATTATGTTATCAGAGTTTCAATTCAACTTGGAGAGAAAAATAAAAAAAGAAAAGGGGGAAAAAAAAAAAAAAAAAAACCGGCTAGCTCCAGCTGCAGTCACCATTGAAGAACATTGCACAAGCGGCAATTATAGCGATCGCGTATTATAAAAGCTTTTGCATAAACGATGGCGGGCACGCGATTGCAAAAGAAAAGAAAAAAAAAAAAAGAAAAAAAAAAACTTCTTACATCTAGCAACGGTATAAACGCATTCGTGACAGGGTGCTCAAACTAGATTCCTAGCGTGTAATTTCAATAAATTAACGAAGTGAGCTCTCATACCTACTTAGCACTCGCGCTACTATAAAAGGATCGAACCTGCCTCAATATTTACTAATTCCGTACATTTACCGATCAAAGTTTGATTCTGATTCTGATTCTCTCTCTCTTTCTCTTTCTCTCTCTTTCTCTCGCCGACGAATGTGCGGATACAATTAGTTGGTCCACCTGGTATTGAGACAGGCTTGATAAAAAATTGTCTGATAGAAGAAGAAAAAAAAAAATGATGAGTAAGTCAATAAAAGTAAAAGGTAAATATAGTAAGTACCGGTTTTGATCAATTTAAGTAACCTACCCTGGGAGTTGGACATGAAAAGATTAAGGAGCGAAGTGGCACGACGCGAGGCCTTGGTAGGTGGCTGTGATTCTTGTTCTCGTTCTTGTTCTCGTTGATGTTGTTGTTGTTGTTGTTGTCGCTGTTCTTTTTCTTTTTCTTTTTCTTGTTCCTTTCTTTTCACATTTTCTTTAGTCTTTTCAGGACTAACGCGCTCCTCTCCTCCCAAAATATTACCTTGCCCCTTAGCCCCCCAAGTTTTTGTTGAGTTTAGTTTTTTACCAGCCACCCCTGTTTCCCCGTTAGCTGCCTTCGTAGCATCTGCTGTACTTCCTTCTGGTTGGGTTGGCTGCACCGTCGTTGTAGTTCCACCCAAGCTCAGCATCACTTCTTCGTACTCGATCACACCTGGAAGTATAAGATATAGGTAATATATCATGATATCTCAAAATGCTGATGGGACATTGAAAAGTCATAAGATGAAACTTTTCAACAGGATGGCTAAATTTCATTTATTTGAGAACTTGCAATATTTACCTGGCTTTTCAGACCCTGTATATTTGCTCTGAACAAATTGTTCCAATAATTTGTCCACGGTCATGTCAAGGCACTGCCTTTTGAAGTCGATATGAACCTGACCGACTTGTTCGTGATTTGTTTGCAGAACGTCAGCGTAAGTGTTTAAAAACTCTTTCATATATTTCAGATGATTTTCTTCGACGTCTTGAAATCGCTATGATTAAAATTCGGTTTGTTAGAAGGATTTTCAAAGATTAAATATACAAAGTTTCATTTATAAACAAAAAAAAACTTTATGCTGTAAATAATAACCACCTTGCACGCCTGAGTCATCTTAGTTTCAAAGTCGTTACGAACTGTGTTGTACTTTTCTACCAGCGCCTTGTAGTCATCTTGCGCTTTCTTGAACTTTGCATCAGCTTTTTCAAGCTCTCTTTGACTGGCGTTTTCTTTTCTCAATTTATCTAACTCCATACCCTTCTGGACGCACATGTCTTTCGCTTTTTGTAACGTAGCTGTTGTACTTTGAATATTTTGTACCACGTCCAATGTGCTGGACTCCTCCTCCTTGACCTGAATTCAAATTTAAAGATTATAGATTATAGATTACAGATCGAAGATTCTTCAATTTATTAATAAATAAAATCTTAGATTTGCCATCTTTTGAACCGCCCTGCTGCATCATAAAGCTTTTGCTAAAACCTCGGTAGGACACTATAAAATCATGAAACAATCTACACTAGCGGCCGGACGGTGGGCGGAAATTGATAAACTTCTGCCTGCTGGTGAGATAAAAACTAATTAATTATACCAGCCAGACATGAGAAGGAGGATTATCTATTTTAGAAGCAGAGAGAGAGACGCTAGATCCAAAAATTGAACAATATGACGTAAATTCATGTAACGAGTCCGAATCTTACAGCTTTGTGCTTTTTGTGAAGTTCGTCAGCGTATTTTGATACATCTTTGATGAGCTCGGCGACTTTCTGTGCCATCTGGAGATGGAGACCAGCCAGTTTTTCTGCTGCACCCCTAAGCGCTGCCCAAACAGGTGCAAATGTTCCATGGCTACTACCAGTGCCGCTGGCCTGCTTAGCCACTTTACTTAAAAGTTTATAATTGTTTTCTTCTATAGCTGATCTCTCGCGTAAAAATTCTGCTAGTTCTTTGCTCGCGACTAGACCATGCTTCATATTATGGTAGAGAACGTCAAACCCATTATTTTTGTCCCCCTGAAAAAAATAAATGATAGAGAATTTATTCTACTTATCAGAACGTAAATCTATCCGCATGTACATGTTTGGTCATACAGATAAGGATAAGAAAGGGATCGGAAATGCTGGTGTCGTAGAAGGAAATATGTAGTATATAGATACTATTTCTTCATTTCATTTTGAAAACTATATGTAATTCAATGAACTTCAAACCGATAGTTTCATTTAGAATAACATATCGACCAATACTGCGCAGAAGTTGTATTATCGTTTGCTCTATGAATAGTAGCTAACAATAAGAAATAAATAAAGTGAGAACACTTTGTTTCAATTGACTTATTGACCCTCGTTAACCAGCCGCTGGCCTTCTACCATCTTTGACACTATTTAGCCGAGAATTACTCGTTGTAGATAATATATTAATATATTCGGCTAGAGTGAAGAAACTTGGTGTTGTTCTTTTTTTTTTTCTTGGTTTTTTTCAAATACAATCTATTTTTAGACACAATGTTTGGCGGCCTAGAGTGGATAGGTATAACATTATGTTATACCTACATGATGCTAAAGAATTTCGGTATAACGATAGAAATACAGATTTGGAAAATTTGTATAACAACGAAAGCGTGTAGCGATATAAAAGAACTGAATACAAAAAGATGAAAAAAAAAAAAGAAAAAAAAAAAAAAAAAAAAAATGCGTCAGGTATGTATCGCATTGTGGCCATAATTGTTAAGTCGGAAAACATAGTAGGAACTCTAGGAACAGTGATCTAAAAGAGACATACTATATATAAAAGCAGAAGACAGATGAAGTCAGAATGTGATAGTTGAACCTATAGGCTAAATGGTCAATTATGGAAATGGTAATAGGAAGAACCGCGAGGCATGGAGGAATTCGTCCGTCTCCCCAACTCCGCATACATAGATTGGATGCATTATCGCGTCACATCAAACATAGAAGTGTTCGCACATATACGTATATATATATATATAATATAATATACCTAGATAGAATACGAGCAAAAGTTGTATGCATTGCTTTGTGTGTAAAAGCACACAGCGAGAAGGGTTCACGCTCGAGCGTAGTACAACGTCACTATCTCGTATCTTGTTGTACTAATCCGTATCGTAAAATGGTAAATAGCGTAGCGTAAAGAACCTAATAATGTGAGACGACGAACGAACAAAATCTTAAGAAAGAAAAAAAAAAAAGATAAAGAGAAAAATAGTTGCCGGGGATGTCGCGAAGAGCGAGAGAGAGAGAGTGAGAAAGAGGGGGAGGAGAGCGAATTAATTGACAGGAGAACGCCGCGAGTAGCAAGCGCGTCGTGTCGGAATGAAACGGAATGGTAGGGATAAGAAACAAGGTGTGTTCCTTACACCAGTTCATAACCTGGACTAATACAACATCAATAGTACAAAGACCAGTGTCTGCAGGATATATACAAACGATAATAAATAGAGTATTAAACTCACCCAAAAATATTCAGCAAAGTCTACGGTCATGATGATAGAATATTATAGATAGAATATCAACAGTAGTAGTAGCAGCAGCAGAAGCAGACCACCGTCATGTTATGCAGTATACGAACTCTCACTGCATCAGTATGCAGCAGTGACCCACCGCTACTATACACACACTCAGTCTACCGCCACACGTCGGCACACCTGACTAATATTATTTGCCATCAAATTATTACCATACCGTAATTAGTTAATTCAATTAAATATTATACGAGTACGTACGAGAACACCTAACGACTACGTCACACTCGTGCCAGGGTATTTATTGCGTTACGGGTTATAACCACACCGAGTTTACGATTCAAAGGCAACTTATGAACTGAACTGACTGAACAACTCGCTCCGCTTACCGCTACCTATTCACGCACTGTACCTATTTACTAGAGTATAGAGAGGATAAGTGTTGTCGGGTTCTTCGTATTCTGTTTCTACTTTACCGCCGCCACGGTTAGTAAGGCGCAGGTTGTCTCGAATACCGACGCCATCTTTGTCCATGTGGAATCATAACGGCGTAAAAAAAAAAAAAAAAAAAAAAACGAAAGGGACGAAATTCAAACAAGGGGAACAAAAATAATTTGGCATCGATGTTGCGAAAAATATCAACCGATCGGTTTTTTTGTTCGAAACGTGAGACGTTTTTTGAATATCGAACGCACGTGTTCGGCGCCTGCGCTTCAACCGACTCCGGTAGCCGGTTATAAGTTAAAACTTTCCGTTACATGCATGTAGTATGTATATTAGGAGACTAAGTGCTTTGGAATGAGGCTTAATTAGTTAATGACATGGTCTTAGCCCCCGGCTTTAAGCTCAGGGACTATGTATGTAGGTATATACCCAGTTTAGACGCGCGTACACGATTTTACAAAGGATTTTTTTCTATACCTACAAGCGCGCATTATCGAACAGCATCGCGACTAAACGCGTGCGGTCGCAACGAGTCTGCGCATTATTATAACTTACTACTAAAGACAACACAGCGAATGGTTAACCGCGTATAATATTAATAGAATAAAGTTTATATAGACAATATATTTCTAGGTATACTATAATATGGACAGTCTGCAAAATTATTATAGTATTTAAGAATAATCTAAAGAATAAACGAGGCGCAGCAGGAGCCTTCGCAGTAATGAAGAAAGAACGATATTGAAACAGCCAACACGAATCCGTGGAAAGAGATATAGATACGTTATCTCTATTTCTACTGTGGTTTCAGACAAACGTATCTTATTGTACTACATCCTCCGGGCGCAGAACGGGCAGGCTTCTAATCGCGCAGTGGAACTGGCTTCGCTGATTAGAACTGACTGCACAGACTCAGACATCGAATAGGCTTGGCTCACGCGTAAGATGCCAGCCAACAAGGGAAACTTGAGCGTTTCCTGTAAGGACAAAATCATTAACAACTTCTCGGCTGTTGTTATCGCGGGAAAAAAGAAGAAACGACCCTCATCCACCACGAGCGTTAAACGAAAAATACATTGCAAACAATTTTTGGTAAGTTCAACGCACCCTGCAGCAGTCCCGCAACTATATACCGAGATTATATATATTTTACCCAGATTTGTTCTACGACGTGCAATGATGTCATATTTATATTAACACGGGAAATACGCTATATACGCAGTGGTATAGTATTTCTTTTTTTTTTTTTTTTTTTTTTTTAAATAAATATATTCGTATTGATTTTCTTACGCGCATCAAAGACTCGATCGTCATTTTGAGAAAATAAAAAAACTATATAAAGATGAATTTATCGCGATACTTGATGATCTAACTATCATATTTGAGATCTGTAAATTCGATTGTATATACATGAAGACCGTTAATCCCGTAGACGTTATATATATTATAGCTGAACAGCACCCTGCAAATATACATATAGCACTCACACTTCCATATAGACCTCTATGCCTCATTCCGCCTGTACTATATACATATATAATGTATTTTTAAAATGCTTATATGTTAAACGATATATTGTAAATACAAAAACTATATGAAATATATATATATATGGTTTATATAATATACGATTATGATTTATGCAAGACATATACTATCCTCGCATCGCAACACCCCGTCCCGGTAGACCGAATGAAATAGAATATATATATACTAGATATATATACTTATATATAATACATCATAGATGATAGCTTGTATAGATCGTGGATTTAGAATATAATAATATAGGGAATGAATGAAATTTGTACCTTTACAATCTTCAATCGAGCGCAACGGGTGAGTATATATAATATTAAGTATATATATATCTATACGCAGTTCTATAAGACGAATCAATTTATATATATATATACCTATATCAGTTATACATCACTGCAGATGTTAGATTGAATATATGGTCGTAACACGGAGGAAGTTATACTATATTATAATCGATCATAAATTAAGTATACGAAATCATTGTCGATGAATAATTAGCAAGAAAATGGGGGTAAAGATCGAATGAAAAATCGAGTGGGCTTCTTGAAGCGGTCTAACTGATTATTAATATTATTATTATTATTATTATTATTATTGTTGTTATTATGTGTCACATTTCCTAAATTCAAATTGATATTCAAGGGAGCAAACAAAAAGGCGTTCAGTCGTGACCGTTAGAACAATTCTGTAGGTATATTGATTTCTTTAAGAATGAAAGGCGCAGCAAGAAATAGAAGATTGCTGAATCTGCGAAAACAAAGGGTGACATCGTTCCCACACCTTCATCATCCTACGACCACTTCTTCGTCTTCGTCTTCTTCTCATCTTTTTGCCACACTCTCCTTATGTATAGAAGTTGCAATAACGATCTGCGAGAGCTATACTGCACATATATATAGAAGAATAAAGTAAAAAGAACTTTATAGCTATAATATATACGTAAACCTATAGTACATCAATATTAATACAATTGAATAATTTCGCAACGTATTAAGAATAGCCCTGTACCCTATACCCATAGCTGTTTCTCTCTCAGATCAATATCTTATATAGTCAATGGTTACCTATAGTAACGACTCAATTTGGCCAACGATCATTCACCTGTATAGTTATATATATGTGTATAGTAGGTACTATACACACGGGTTCAGACTATAATAAACAATTCTATATCGAAAGTCTTTGAATTTTAAAGATATTAATATACCGATTTATGAGGTACATAATGATGCAGACTTCGTGCAAACAGCCTCCCATATATATACAGCTACTATATAATTGAATTCATACTCGCGTCTATAGAATATTAATTCTATATGAAATTATAATTAATACTGCTTTTGTATATAATTGAATTGAAACTTGGCTATGGAAAAGTAGAATAATACAGTAGCGGAATTTCTTAATCCAGAAGAAATATTTAGCGGTATATTAGACAGCTGGGGAATGAACGAGATATAGAAAGTAGTATAAAAACGGATAGAGAAATTTTGTTATATTTCGGCATTTAATCGCAAGAGAAATTAATATAGTGTCTTAGTGCAGTTACGTAAGCTGCAGGTGTATCCGCCCAAAGTTACGTCAGATTCCGTTAGCAGGCGTGGGATTTGTATTGTCTATACCTACGGGGATGAAAATGTTCCCTTTATATACGGAATTAGAAACTGATTTAAAATCAAATAGGAATAAAGTCTGCAATCCGTATTGCTTGGAGCGAAGACTACAATCTTAGAGATATTTAAAGGATCAGATTAAGTCGCACGTATTATATATTATAGGCAAGGTAATTGTATAATATGGTATATAAATTTTCTGCAATAAATGTGTAAATAATTGTAAATGAAATAGAATTATTTTATTGGCTCGAATATATAGTCGGTGCAGACGCGCGTGTAGGGTACGGTAGGCAACCACCCGCCAAAGTGGCGCCAGGTATGTACGTATGTAACATATATACAGTGCGCTGAGTCGCGTACGTATGCCGTGCCGTGGTGTTTAACGTAGGAAAACGCGTTGCGGTAGTATCGACCGGCCTCGGTAGACGCCTGCGCCTGGTTAATCTCCACCCGCGCTACGCCGACGCCGTCGGGCCCAGTTTACCGGAAAAAGACGGCAGTGTCTCCCCGGATACGTTCGACGTTGTGCTCGCGAATATTTCCCCGTCTAAACGAAGAGTAAGGGTTCTCTTCTATCACGGTATAGGTGTGACACTTTGCGAAATATAATTTAGAAATTAGATTATTTTTTTTTTTTTTCTTTTTCAAATATGAAACTTTACTTTCGTGCGATTACTCCAAAAAATTTTTCGCACACATACACACGCAGTCTCTCTCTCTCTCTCTTTCTCTTTCTCTCTATTTTCCTTCTTCTGTAATTCTCTTTCTATATATTATGCGGTATACGTCAGAATTAGCAGCGATCTAAACGAAACGGAGCGAGTTATTCTATATAATATGTATAATACTGTATATAGGGAGAGACAGAGAAAGATAAAGAGAGCAAGGAAAATGCGGAAATGCGGAGGAGAGTTTTTAAAATAAATAAGCAGCGATTTTTTTTAAGGACCTGGAGTCCAGCCAGGGCTAATTTCACGCCGTAACGAAGGCGGTCGTCCTTTGACCGAACGACCGACCGACCGACCGACCGAACGACCGCCGTGTCAGCAGCTAGCTAGCGTCTGTCCGTCAGTCGCATCGTGTCACACCATTCTACTGCCTCACAAACTCCGACCTCATGATTGGTTCATTTTGGAACTTGTGTCGTGCGTGTCCTTCAATGCCTATAGACAAGGTGAGAATATTATTAACACCCAGCTAGTATACGCTCATAATCTTAATTTGGGATCAAATTGCGATCTACATATCATTCATTATTATTTCCGAAGCTTTAAAATTGCCTAAATTTTTCGCCTGATGTTTTTGAACTTCAATCGAGCATTATCCCAATATAAGAATGATTATAATATCGTATATGTGTCTATATATACCTATATTCCTATCATTCATGCGCAACGCGACCGGTACGTTCGCAATATTCATCGCCGGTATTTTAAACGTTCATATTTTCTTACCTATTGCGTCATAAATTGCGTCTTTGCTGATATTATGCTATGTATAGGTATAGACGAAAGATTTGAATGAATATATGAAAATAAAGACGTGACTTAATTTTACTTATGAAATTTTGTCAAGCCTATAATATATATATAGGTATATGTAGTATCGCGTTTCGCACAATCGTCTGACGTTTAAATGGCGGCCGCAAAACTTCGGTCAGACACTTTTATAACTTGTATATCGTAATAGGTGTACCTATATATCGTATATGTATAGTTGAAGGGGTATATGTATATACCTACGTAGAACCGTTGACAGAACGGTGTGTGGTGTTAAATTTCAATGAACGAGGGAGCGAAACATATTACTGCGCTTATTCCCTGCTTCAACGCAGAGGCGAGCATTCGGTGCGCGAATATATATATATATATATATATGTATATAGTTGTATAGTACTATATGTAGGTATATATACCTAGTATAGGCAAGGGGACGCCCGGTACACTCCGACGTGTATCTTTCTATGTATATGTGCGTCTATCGGAGAGATGTTGAGCTGTGACAGACGCTTATATACAAGCTATACGTGTCTCTTTTAAAACGATAAGCTCTTTTGCGTCCGACCAATGCGCGACCTTTACTACTAGCCGCTGTAGTGTCAACGCTCGTTAAAATCTGCAGTACTATACGGTATTCACGCTCTATAGCCTCGTTCATACATATATATATATATATATTTTTACGTATACCTGTGTGTATATTCGTATATTGTAATACATATACATATATATATATCCAACGAAGTTATACTATACAGTAGCGATATATAATATACTATAATAAAATTAGTCAGCAAACTGTTTTAACGTTCATATATTATAATATCTCACTATCAATCATAATATTATCCGATAATCGGAATTATACAGAACTGCATGGAAGTAGGTATAAAAGTTTGCGATTATTATATCGTCATTATTATTATTACCTATATATTAGTTTCGAAGAATTAGCCTATTTGCGAAAAAGCTTTTCAATTACATTAAACTAGTAACTAATCGTCATAGCGAGCTGTTTGTAATTATACAGTATATTAATTATACACATATCGCGTCACTAATGACATAAGGTCGTAAGCGCCAAAAAAAAAAAAAAGTTGTGTTTTTGGTGGCAAAATCTTTTTCATGCCATATAACATCGTTTGGGCATATCTGCAAAAAAAAAAATTTTTTTTCGCGCTTACGACCTTATGGCATTAGTGACGCGATATATGTCTGGTATATTCTTGTTGTGTATTATATTTTTCGTCAAGATTATTATTACATATATCTATATATACCTGAACCTATAATTTACAAGCGGTAGTTGAGAGCGATTGGAACCTGCAGGATAGGCAATATCGCGGTTGGCTGACTGGCTCGATGGGGGACCCCGCTCGTCTACACTGTGTTACCGTTACGTTATATACCAGTCAGCGATTCACCATTGCAGATAGGTATACATAAGATACGCTGGGCGAACGTGGTTGATGATCAGTTCGTTTCACTGTCAGTTTTAGTTCACATCAGTAATATTATATATATAGTTCGTTATATATAGAAAAAGATTTCAGCGCAAACAACATTAATATTATATTTATTTCTACATGTGTATATAATAAAATCAAACTCTTAGAATGATGATAATGGTGAATAGACAAATACGTGATTACTGATTATATATATACAAAATTCGAGTGCCTAGACTAGATATGGTGCAAGGATAAGGAAGACAAACAAAGTGTTAAAACGAACTCACGCGTTGCACGAATTGTCCTAGATTTAGCTCCATTATCAAGTATATATTAGGTAGTGTAACATAACGTAGGTACATATATACGTATACTATATATGTAAATACGTCAGTTGTGAACGGATGTTCTCACTTCTGGTATATCATCGACCCGCGTATTATAAAGACGAAAACGGAAGCTAATCTCGGGGCTATAATATTATTCTCAACGAACTGCAGCGCACATCTAACATAAACTTATCTGAAATTTGCGCTATAACTACGCTGAGGATCTATATGAAAGAGGATAATAGAACGGAGGCTGAAACGCCGCGGGTAGGAATACATATAATATATATTAAGAAACGCGGATATCATAGTTCAACTCATATATATATATATATATGGGGGTTTCCAGCTCATCTCGACCACCTTCCAGACCTGACCCCCTCGCATTCGAGTGAAACTTTTTTTTTTTGCTTCACTCAAGGCCCAAATTGAAACCTCAATTTTTTTCAGAATTTTTCGAGCCCCCGTCCCGGAGGCATAGATAGTGGAAATTTGCCATTTTATGAAATCCCAGAATTTTTGAACGATGATATCTTGGGATTGGCGAGTCATATCAATAAAAACAGGGTAGTCAATAGATTGGTCTTGAATTGAACTTTCTGAAAAAAAATATTTCGCAATTTTGCGATACCGTCCCAGCCGCTAGAAATTCATTTTAAAGCGAAAAATAAATTTTTCGATGATTTGGGCATTTTTGATTTTTTTGATTTTTTTTTTCTAAAATTCTATGAAGAAAGACAAATTTTTTAGGCCTATGACGAAGATGGAGACTCTAATGGTTTAGAAGTTATGATTTTTTCAGTTTTTAAAAGTGTGCGAAACTGAGAATTTCAAGCGACGAATACCCGTCTCATCGGCTGCTTTATTTTTTTTTCGTTTCATTCGACTAGAATTGACTTCTCATTCAAAGAACTGTACCGCATGAATTGAAAAAAAATCAAAAAGCCGATGA
This sequence comes from Tenthredo mesomela, assembly GCA_943736025.1. Classification (NCBI taxonomy): domain Eukaryota; kingdom Metazoa; phylum Arthropoda; class Insecta; order Hymenoptera; family Tenthredinidae; genus Tenthredo; species Tenthredo mesomela. The sequence goes on from OX031014.1 coordinate 58,219,717, forward strand.
GACGGGTATTTGTCGCTTGAAATTCTCAGTTTCGCACACTTTTAAAAACTGAAAAAAATCATAACTTCCAAACCATTAGAGTCTCCATCTTCGTTATGGGCCTAAAAAATTTGTCTTTCTTCATCGAATTTTAGAAAAAAAATAAAAAAAAAATAAAAAATGCCCAAATCATCAAGAAATCTATTTTTCGCTTTAAAATGAATTTTTCGCGGCCGGGACGGTATCGCAAAATTGCGAAATATTTTTTTTCAAAAAGTTTAATTCAAGACAAATCTATTGACCACCCTGTTTTTATTGATATGACTCGCCAATCCCAAGATATCATCGTTCAAAAATTCTGGGATTTCATAAAATTGCAAATTTTCACTATCTATGCCTCCGGGACGGGGGCTCGAAAAATTCTGAAAAAAATTGAGGTTTCAATTTGGGCCTTGAGTGAAGCAAAAAAAAAAGTTTCACTCGAATCCGAGGAGGTCAGGTCTGGAAGGTGGTCGAGATGAGCTGGAAACCCCCATATATATATATAATTATTATATTAAGTTGGATAATATGAAAAGGAAAGAGGAATATTACTCTTCTATATAGTAGTAGTAGGTATGCCCATTGATAATTTCATTTCATCGTATACCTAACACGAGACATAATGCAGTGATATTCCCGTGTTTCAGCAGCTCCATTCAGAGTACCGGAGCACTTACACATGGCACGAATACACGGGGCCGCATCAGGAGCACACGGTCGTACGGAGATCACCGCAGCCGGCTCCAGCGTCCAGTAAGTCACGATCAATGATATTTCATTTCATTTCATTTTATTACTATATATATATACCTTATAATTCATTAAACAATCAAAATATAAAGAAATAAATAGATGAATGACTGGAAGTGGTAACGATTCAACAACCGCAAATTGATATATTATATGGTAGATTTTTAGAAAATTTTAAACGCGACGTCAATTTTTTTTTTATTTGTGCGTTTTTGAATCGTTACTATACGAAGTTTATATTAGAATTTACGAAGAACTTTCTACGCCAAATATAACGATACAATCATTAGATATAATAAATATATATAATTAGCATTTCAAATCTATAATATTAGTATTAAACGAACGAGTTCGATTTATGTTCGACGTAGAATTTTCGACACGTATATAAATACTATTTATTAATTTGGTAAAAAATTTCTTTCGTTTCATTATCCTTTATATATTATATATATGGGGAAGTCCACCAATTATAGGCAAACGATGCGGGGTCAAAATTTCGATTTGTCTGCAATTTTGATATCTCATAGTGTGTATTGAGATGTAAAAATCCACCAAGTTTTAGACCTCTAAGTCTTACCGTTCAGGAGAGACGCGCTGATTAGTCTTTCAACTTTGAGCACATTGACTTTTACATTCGAATTTTTATCCCATCTCTATCGCAAAAAAGAGAATTTAATCAAACGTGTTTTTCGTGTAAAAATGTCTGATCTTTTCGAATATCACATTCATTTCAAGCTAGATTTTCAAAAATAATGAAAAAAACACGTTTTTTTCGAAAAAAAAAACGTGTTTTTTCAACGTTCCCCAAACTTTTTTTTAAATTTGATATTTTTATCTGAAAGCTTGCAGTTTTTCACTGAAGAAACTGATTTTTATTTTGGGTGCTCGAAATGGGATCAGGCGGAAGTTACATTTATGTTCATTAAATTAGGTGTAAAATTTTTTTTTTCTTTTTTTCAGCGATGTATATTCATTTTATGCACATTTGTGGAAGTGCTATATTTTTTACATACTATAAAATAAGGATTCTTCGCTGATTAAAGAAAAAAAAATATTTTATACGTAATTTAATAAACAAAAATGCAACTCCCGCCTGATCCCATTTCAAGCACCTAAAATAAAAATCAGTTTCTTCAGTGAAAAACTGCAAGCTTTCAGATAAAAATATCAAATTTAAAAAAAAGTTTGGGGAACGTTGAAAAAACACGTTTTTTATTGAAAAAACGTGTTTTTGTCACCATTTTTGAGAATCTAGCTTGAAATGAATGTGATATTCGGAAAGATCAGACATTTTTACACGAAAAACACGTTTGATCAAATTCTTTTTTTCGCGATAGAGATGGGATAAAAATTCGAATGTAAAAGTCAATGTGCTCAAAGTTGAAAGACTAATCAGCGCGTCTCTCCTGAACGGTAAGGCTTAGAGGTCTAAAACTTGGTGGATTTTTACATCTCAATACACACTATGAGATATCAAAATTGCAGACAAATCGAAATTTTGATCCCGGATCGTTTGCCTATAATTGGTGGAATTCCCCATATATATCATATAAATATATTTGATCGTAATGAGATTATATACCTGTGATTAGTGGTCTTTTGCTATTTTTTTTTGTTTCTTTAAACCGCATTATACCACCGTATCGCACTTCATCGCCAGTCGCATATTATTATTATTATATATTCACATCCGATTATTTTCATATTATATTTATATAGTTATAACATATATATGTATATATACATAAATATATATATACCTTACATATATCGCGGTGTTCTTTTGAATTAATACAACTAACCGTTATATATATATTAGGGTGGCGCAAAAAAACCGACTATTTTTTTTTTTTGAGTCTCGAGTGAAAAAATGTTAGTTTTTGATGTTTTAAGAGCCCTCTCCAAAGGACAGCTAAAAAAAAAAAATTTTAAGAGGTCGCTCCAAATTTTTTTAAATTTCAAAAATCGTCAAAAATCGTCAAAAATCGAATTTTTTTTTTTCTAATTCGAATTTTAATTTTTTTTCTCGTTACGGTATAATTTTACAGACCAAAAAAAAAATAAGTTTCTGAAAGTTTCAGTTCAAAATTTAAATTTTGAAAGGTCGCTCATAATTTTTTTTAATTTATCAGTGCATTACTTTAGATTTTTTAATTATTTAATTATTAAAAAATTATGAGCGACCTTTCAAAATTTAAATTTTAAACTGAAACTTTCAGAAACTTATTTTTTTTTGGACTGTAAAATTATACCGTAACGAGAAAAAAAATTAAAAAAAAAAAAAAAAAATCGATTTTTGACGATTTTTGAAATTTAAAAAAATTTGGAGCGACCTCTTAAAATTTTTTTTTTGAGCTGTCCTTTGGAGAGGGCTCTTAAAACATCAAAAACTAACATTTTTTCACCCGAGACTCAAAAAAAAAAAAATAGTCGGTTTTTTTGCGCCACCCTAATATATATACAATGCACAGTTATTATATACATATAACATATTTATATATATATAATTATCATATATATGTATATATATATATATAGAAATTAAAATCACACTCCCGCTGCAGCGCTCGGTATACTAGCGAAAGTATAAATCCGAAGATATTTTAGTATATATATGGTAAAAAAAAAAAAAAAAAAAAAAAAAAAAAAAAATTACATATTATACTACCGCGCTGCACCCACCGCAGTCGCAGTCGCAGCCGCAGCCGCAGTCGCCTCAGCTAATATAGTATAGTACGTATAGCTATATAAGTTAGTAGATGCAAACGGTCGATGCACCAATTCTTGATAAACGATTTTTATTTTATGATATTATACCTACGTAGTACTACAGAAACTGTGGCTGTTATTTATAAAAAATTTTACTTTCGTTATTATCCCGAACGCTCTATATAGTCTGTATATCTAAAGAGATGCACAAACATAGTATAACGCGGATCAAAAGAAAATTCAAGTATTATCAACAATTACTCATCGATCTTCAGATTCCTATATGTATTTCATTGGCTGACGTATATATTATACTATGCGTATTTTCAAAATTTTTTATCGCCCTTAAAATCCGTATATAGTATATATCTATACCTATACGTAGCGTATATATGCGTTATTTAAACGACGGTCAAGGCGGAAGATCGATGAAGGTGTTGGCTGCACCTTATATAATACCGCGAGGCCTCGCAGAGTTCTTTCTTATACGATAGATTAGGGTTATTCATATTATTACACCTATATGTATATATAGAAATGTCGAATATTATAAGCTAGGAGTATTCCAACGTCTACCGCGAAAATTATATATAGCGGTAGTATATACCTATATATAATATATATATATACACCTATAGACAGCTCATATAGAAACATGCCAGCTGCAAATTTTATTTACAGCAAAACAAGCGAACGCGAAGCTCCAATCTGCCAAGTCTACCGAAGATGATAACAGCGAAGGTAAGAGACGATATACACGCATATAGTATAGACATCGGATTCACATACGTAATATTATATAGGTATACCTTATATATACATTATTATTATACCTATAACTATGAACTTATATATTAGACCGGTTCAAAAAAATCGACTATTCTTTTTTTTTTTTGTTCAATTTTCGCATTGAAATACTTTCGGAGGGGTGAAAAAAGATGCCTGTTAAAAGCGGAGCTCTTAATATTAAGATTTAGAGGTCGCTTATCGCGGATTTGTATTTTCCATTTAAATAGCATAGGAATTTTATTTTTATTTTTTTCTTCAGAATTTCGTAGCTCACAAACCAATGAACAAATCCAAATGACTCTTACATATTTTGATAGGGGATTGAACACTATAAAAAATGTATCTATCATTGTGGAAAAAAAAAAATCACAAAAAAAAAAAAAAAATAGTTTACTCAACTATAAATTAAAATTTGAGCTTGAATAACTTTGGAAGGAGTCAATTTATCAAAAAATGATAAGAGAAGCTTTTTGTAGAGTGTTCAATTTCCTATGAAAATATGTATGAGTCATTTGGATTTGTTCATTGGTTTGTGAGCTACAAAATTATAAGAAAAAAAAAAAAAAAAAAAAAAATTCCTATGCTATTCAAATGGAAAATAGAAATCCGCGATGAGCGACCTCTAAATATTAATACTAAGAGCTCCGCTTTTAACAGGCATCTTTTTTCACCCCTCCGAAAGTATTTCAATGCGAAAATTGAAAAAAAAAAAAGAATAGTCGATTTTTTTGAACCGGTCTACTATATATATATATTAATAATAATCATATTGCGGTATGATCAGAGTAGCTCGTATATATTTAATATCAATATACAATATATGGTAGTATATGTATCGCAAACGATATATAAATGATTATAGTGACCACAATAACGCGATAAATACATTTCTGTACAAGATTAGTATAATATATACCCTCATATATATATATTAGACCTGTCCTTAAGAAGGGTAAAATCGAATTTCGATCGGGCCACCCCTCAAAGTAGTTTGAAATAATTAAAAAAAAATGTCAAATTTTTTTCAATTTTTTTCGTCCATATTTACCCACCCCTCGAAAGCCTTACTTTTTCCGATAAGAAAAGCATTGATTTTTCGAGGTTTTTAATCAAAAATTCGTACTGGGTCTGAAACTAGTCGAAAAAAATTTCGAAAGAAGCAAAATGGAGGTGAATTCGTCCACTTTAAACCGCCGCTTGGAAAATTTGGCTCTCTCTATTTTTGACTCCGCTATCTAACTTTTAGTACCGCAAGAAATTTCAACTAGTGAATACAAGTTTTTGGGATTCGAAATTCGATTTTACCCTTCTTAAGGACAGGTCTAATATATATATATATATATGGTGGTGATCTCGTCGTACCGCAGCTCAAATATATTATTGATCTCTTTCTCTTATTTCGTATTATACCTATATATAGTAGATTTTGAAGCCGTGAGCTGGTTTTATGACCCATGCATCGTTTTATTTACATTTCACATAATATACATACATAAGTTCGATAAGTATATATCTGCTGCACAGCAGCCACACCTATTCGCTTATTTAAATATATCATATTATTACTTATGTATACCTACTATTATATATACCTACGATTAAAAATACCTCGCATGCGTTCGCTGCACGCTTGTATATTATATTATAAACGATATATATAGCTACATTAGCCGATATAATTATATGTAGAAGTATCGTATATCTATACAATATATCGAATAATTAATATCCGCAAACACGAAATCGACGCTTCGCAGGGAGTGTATATAAGATAAAAGAATAATCCGTTAGCTATTATATATATGCATATAATAATCATACGCGAAAGAACAAATTGAGTTACATAAATACTTCGTTCACTCAAGTATATATATTATAATATATGATTTAATGCGGAATGTCACAGCTGCATGAATTTCATTTAGCTTTATCATCAATCTGGCTGATTTTGTTCTATAATAATATATAATTACGTGTTTATATATATTATATATATATATATATATATGTAATAAGTAGATAATATAGAAGCTGATCATCGCTGAATGTGAAATTTCTGCACGCTTTATACTTGTACTAGTATACGAATTTATTTGAAATATACATAATTGAACAGCTTGTAGCGCAGAAAAAGGGAAACCGAAAGTCTGCCCACTTCCGAATCGTTATGGAAAAATCATTTCTGCAATGAGCTTCGTTCAATATTTGTAAAATTTCAGTTTACAATATACAGTTGCACAGTCGTTCGTTTTTGAATGATGTATATATATATACCTACTATATAATATGATAAAACCATTTGCTATAACAATATATATAAATGATATCCCGCGACTGACGTGTGCAGACTCTATGCTGTTTCTCCTATTGGGAACCTTAGAACCTCGATACGCCAACTAGTGGCAGAAAGTAGAACTACTCAAAGAAGGCCACAGTAACCAATGAGAGGGCTTAGAACCTCGATACGCCAACTAGTGACGAAAATAGAACTACTCAAAGAAGGCTAAAATTTCAAAGCCACGCCCATTCCAAGGATCCCAATATTGTTATTAACGTTATCGTTATTGTTTTTGCGAAACCGTAGACACTGCGCTGATTGAAATACATAATATAGGTAAATAATTGATATACTAATGTATTTTTGGTTGCAGGACCGACGCTGGAGCCTGCACTGCCGCGGAGAAAGAAATGTCCGGAACTTGCCTACAAGAGTCACGAGTTTATGATGGCTGCAGACGGGGGTGGCATCGACGCGATCGACTCTAACGTTATTGCTGACAAATCTCAGGTGCAAACAATTTTACAATAATCTACATGTACACCAGTATAGAAATTCGCGTATAATAATAACAAAAATACATGCATATATTAATGCACTGCAGTTATTTTTACGTACATGATAAGGACATTTGTTTTTTCTTATCGTTCATCGCGTAATTATACTATAATATAGTTACAGGTACGTTATATTAATATAGGTATAGAGTATAGGGTGTAGCTTGGCACTTGGCAGCACGCTTGTTATCAATTTCAATCGGATGACCGCACAGAACATCCTTGAAATGAAATCTAATTTAGATATGCCATCGAGGGTATAGGGTCGATGATCATAACGACGCCCGATACGAATAACAGCACATTTCAGATTCCGGGTGAAAAAGAGCATGTTTCAAATTCCGGATGGAAAAGAACACGTTTCAGATTGAGAATGAAAAATAGCACGTTTCAGATTCACTCGAAAACTAGCACAATTCAGGCGAAGCGAATATTGCTCATTAGTAAGTGTCAGGTAGGTTTATTATGAAATTGGAAATGCACAATTATGCACAAAAACTCGATTCAATTTTATCATTGAATGATTAATTCAATCTTATAATAAACCTACCCGACACTTGCTAATAAGTAATATTCGGTTCAACCTGAATTGTGCTAGTTTTCGAGTGAATCTGAAACGTGCTATTTTTCATTCTCAATCTGAAACGTGTTCTTTTCCATCCGGAATCTGAAACATGCTCTTTTTCACTCGGAATCTGAAATGTGCTCTTTTCCACCCGGAATTTGAAACGTGCTCTTTTTCACCCGGAATCTGAAATGTGCTGTTATTCGTATCGGGCGTCGAATTAATATCATCGCGATTGGTCCGTTGAAAAGCGTTGAAAACTGTGTAGGACATATTTTTTCTTACATATAGCAGCACACGTCCTCCGATAATTATGTTTATCAGCGATCATGTATAGGTCGCGCGTTACCCCGTCCGAGCCACGGTTTATAGATTGATCGTAATAAATTAGCTAGATAGATCGTAGAGTATAATTCAGCACGTCTATTTATAATTTATTCTTAGGCAGCTACTGCAGCGACAGTGCTGCCAACTAGCCAGCTCAGTAAGGCGATCTCACGAATCAGCACTGAGTATCGTTTACAGTTTGCCTGGCCCAGGCGATCTCAGTTGACCAACGGCGAGGTCTCATCATCTGGAGGACAGGCTGCTGCGGGTGCAGGTGGTGGTGGCGGTGTCAACGTCGGTTCAGCTGGGACTACGGCACCACCAAGAAAATCACTTAGCATGGGAGCTCTCAAGCAGGGAATCGCTCCGTCCGCTCCAGCTCCAGTGCACAAAAAGAGATCCACCGACGTTGACCGCAAACGGGATGGTAATTAAACAATTTACCACAATATTATACAATTCATATTACCTATATCTGCTGCATTGAGCGTGCGAGGGTTGAAAAAAAGGTTCATTTCAGGTATTCAAATACATAGGTGTGTACACGCGCATATCGATTTTGTGCTACGCGTATTGATATACCAGAAAACCCTTTTATTGACCCGCTCCTCTCATTCATGAGACTAATTATCGCGGTTTAACTCCAAATCGTCGAATTATTTCCCACCATTCAGGCGTTCAGCCTTCAGAACTCGAACCGTTGGTGGGGAGCAACGGTATTGACGCTGTAGACGGGGTTGTCCTCGAGGGAGAGGAACAGGACGAAGATTTGGTACAGCCGAAAGTAACATTCAGGTAATACCTTGATTATAGTCGCGCGCGTCGTTTAGTCATTCTTATATGAAATCGGCGGACACGAACCGAAAAAGATTTCTTATATTTTAGTATCGATTATGTCTTTTGCTTCCCCTGTACGATGATAACTACTGCAGTAGCCCTCTGGGTCGGGAGTGAAAATTGTCTTATATTTTCTTGTGTTATTTTGAACGTATAATAAAATAAATATGTGCGTTTTCATCGATATTATACTAGTTTACACTAATTATATATCGTTGAATATACCATATAATTATGTAATAATTTAAAAAATGAATTGACCAGAAACCAGTATGTCGCGATCAACGCCTATTTTCAGGGGTAGAAAATCGGGCGTTAAGTCCGTAAGGATAGCGGAAAAGCCTGATCCTAAATCGAGCAAAACTTCGGAGATCCAAAATTCGTCTACGGACGTCGCCGAACTTAGACGTCTTGCGGATGAGTACAAGGTAACGGTCATGCATTAATCGGTCAAATTGCGAGTGCGACGCGTTATTCCAATATATGTTATCGTGTGTTATAATTATATTTCGAGAAACGATACTAGTACTATATTTTTCTCATTATTTACCTGAATCGAAATATATATATTATATTAAACAATCCGCATGCGGTTATCGTCGTCAATTATGTATATTAGGGTGCTTTTTTTGAAACGACTATTTTTTTTTTTGCCACTCCCCATTGAAAATCTTGTTGTAGACGTCGAAAAGGGAATCCTGTCCAATTTTTAGCTCTTAATTCCGATTCTAGTACTCGTGCTCTTCTTTTTAAGTTTTTCCATGCCAAAAGCAATATGTGAACATTACGACTTTTTCTTTAGTCGCGCACAACTCAGCCGCATTTCAATGGATTGTTCTCATCCATAGACTCATTTGACAGAGAATTTAGTGTTCTTCAAAAGTGGCCAAGATAGTTTGACTGACTTGAAAATATTGAACTTGACATTTTGTTGGAATTTTATATTTAAAAAAAATTAAAGTCCTTATATCTTTTGAAATACTGGTTTGAGAGACTTTATGTACTGAACTTTTTTTGTAGAGAAATAAATTTCCTACAAAATTGTTACGAAGTTTTTTTTTCTCCAAGTCCAACTGTTTATTCGCCCACAGCGAGAAAGATGAATTATGTATAAAATCGACTTTGGAAGCTCACACAAGTGCGGCGGTTGAAACCACAGCCAAACTACCTGAAGCACTTTTGAAGAATACTAAATTCTCTGTAAAATGAATCTTGGATGAGAACAATCCATTGAAATGCGGCTGTGTTGTGCGCGACTAAAGAAAAAGTCGTAATGTTCACATGCTTTTAGCATGGAAAAACTTAAAAATAAGAGCGCGAGTACTAGAATCGAAATTAAGAGTTGAAAATTTTACAGGATTCCTTTTTCGACGTCTGCAACAGAATTTTCAATGGGGAGTTGCAAAAAAAAAAAAAAAAAAATTGTCGTTTCAAAAAAAGCACCCTAATACCTATATTACATACTATCTCGGCATGCAGTGTTTGTCTATTTTCGTTGTGGATATTATCACGATATTATATTATTATATTATAATCGTTGGCTGCAGAGGGCTGGATAAAATTTTTTTCCTCGTATATATTATGGATTTGGAGTAATATAGAGATAGAATATACAAATCGTCAAATATATTACCCAGCCCTTTTAGTCGTCGTCGTCGTGGTCGTCGTCGTCGTCGTTGTTGTGTTACTTACTAGACTCTAGACTTTAGGCTCTAGACAGCAGTATAGATATACTATAGAAAAAATTGTATTGAACGTTGGATGATGATGCTATAAGATATGAGCCATTCCACGTCAGACCGGACAAAATAAATCAAAAAATGACCTCGATGTTATCGATTTCGCTATCATTTTTTTCACGGGTTCTATGGAACAAATAAATGAATCAAACAATTTTTTGTTTTTTTTTTTTGGCCCCTATTTTCCAAGTTACACGGGGGTGAAATTCAGGAAAAAGAGCCAAAAATCGAAAACATACTCCTCTTCAAACGGTCATATCTTTGATTGTATTAATCCTAGAGACTTCATCCAAGAACCATTTCAAAGCTATTGAATGACACTATTATAATATATTTATTTCATTTCGCGGTAACAAACAATTCTATTTGTTATAAACAAATATATTATTCAAACGTGATTTTCATAGAAAATACCAAGCGATAAAATTATCAAAAAAATATGAGCGTATTCCTTGATCAATTCTCTACAAAATCGTTAAGTCAATTTTATGGAGAACCGATGGGAACCATGTTAAAACGATTTATTTATAAGCGAAGGCGCGCGCTGCCACCCAAAAACCCGGCTCAGGTACGTGTGGCTAGCATGAGAAAGCATCGGTGGGCATGTTCACGGTCATATCTTTGGTTGTTTTCATCCGAAAGACTTCTTCCTAGAACCATTTCGAAGCTATTGAATGACACTTTTATAATATATTTATTTCATTTTGCGGTAGCGAACAATTCTATTTGTTATAAACAAATATATTATTCAAACGTGATTTTCAAAGCAAGGGCTACGCGATAACATTCTCAAAAAAATATTAACGTATTCCTTGATCAATTCTCTACAAAATCGTTAAGTCAATTTCATTTAGAAACGATCGAAACCATGTGAAAACGATTTATTTATAAGCGACGGTGCGCGGTGCCGCTGAAAGACCCGGCTCGGGTACGGTTTTTCGGTGGCAGCGCGCGCCGTCGCTTATAAATAAATCGTTTTAACATGGTTCCCATCGGTTCTCCATAAAATTGACTTAACGATTTTGTAGAGAATTGATCAAGGAATACGCTCATATTTTTTTGATAATTTTATCGCTTGGTATTTTCTATGAAAATCACGTTTGAATAATATATTTGTTTATAACAAATAGAATTGTTTGTTACCGCGAAATGAAATAAATATATTATAATAGTGTCATTCAATAGCTTTGAAATGGTTCTTGGATGAAGTCTCTAGGATTAATACAATCAAAGATATGACCGTTTGAAGAGGAGTATGTTTTCGATTTTTGGCTCTTTTTCCTGAATTTCACCCCCGTGTAACTTGGAAAATAGGGGCCAAAAAAAAAACAAAAAATTGTTTGATCCATTTATTTGTTCCATAGAACCCGTGAAAAAAATAATAGCGAAATCGGTAACATCGAGGTCAGAAAGCTGTCCGGTCTGACGTGGAATTGCTCATATATACATATACAGTTAATAAATGTTCGATCATCGTTTTACTTAACTAGCTTCGTGACTGGGGACGGGGTTTGGCAGCTGCCGAAGAATTGTCATTGTGGAAACGTGTTACCAGTAACCATGCTATCGACGCCCTTACACTCGCCAGGCCAGTACTAAACGCCACTGCATCTCTCTATATGTTACATATACCTAAATTACGTGTATATATATCTCTGTCCATAACGAATACGATACGTTTTATCTATTTCTAAAACTCTGAAACATATACCATGATATTATATACGCATCGAGGAAAAAAAAAAAAAAAACCAAAAAAATTCATTAATTGATGATATATCATTATTTATATTATCACGCGAAAAAAATTCTTGATTCGAAAATCTGATTGATATATATATATAGAAAAAATAAATCAATAAATAAATAAATAGACAAGTTACCTCCACGAACCATGGCGGGGGGCTGCTGTGGTATATATTGACAATTTCTCTACGAAGGAATTGACTACTACGGAATTACAGAAAAAGTGATTAAAATTATCTCACGCTTCACGCTATAAATATTTTCGAAATCATTTTCGGATTCTTCTTCTTTCAAGGTGTCGAGTTTATGGTTTGGCAAACCGTATCGATTTTATATATATATATATACTTTTTTTTTTTATCAGTGTTCGTGATCAATATATTATATACCTATATATATCGTCGTTGATGTGTGTTGTGTGTTGTGTATATCTGTATACCTATGTCTGCACATTACATTTTTTATTACCTATCGTACTGAGGTCTCACATTATAAAAATCAGGTCAGTTACAAAGGAGGAAAAGGAGCAAGAAAACACCCGAAAAATCGGGCCTAATCAAACTACCTCGATTCCACCGGCAGGCCGACCATCAACGGTACAAGTTAGGCCATCCTCCGTTCAAGCTCGTCCGGCTTATTCCTTATTGCAGGATGACCCGAAAACGGTGAGCTTTAGTCATAATATCGACAATATGTATAATTTTCGTTCAGAATATTGAAAATGAATTATACAAACCTTCGGCATTATTTATTATGTTACCTGAATGAAATTCGTCAATAAATTGTAAAAAAAAAAAAAAAAAAAAAAAACATATAGGTAGGTATACGCAATGACGAATGTTTCATTATTGTTTCTATAGGATAATGAAAGAGCGATTGCTCGCGCAAGAAAGGATTTCTTGATCCGTCATCATCTTGACCGCACAACCGGTGTGGGTGAGTCAATTGCAACGCAATGTTACAGAACTTTCACCTATTCGCGAGGATTAGTAAAATTTCAAACAATTTTTTACTGATATATTGTAATTATCCGAAGGTGATGGCGCACTGCTCCCTTCTCCGACGCGAGAAAAGTTGGAGCCAGTGGTGCCACGACGCCGTGACGAGTCAAAGGATACCCGAGATGAGATTCAACCCAGGGCAAAATCTAGTCCTAAAAACAGTCCCAGAGCCGGACGCTCGCAGAGCTTAGGTCCAACTGTTGCTGAACGAAGATCGCCTAAGCGTCAGCCTGTGCGAGCTCCCTCGGTCTCGAAGGAATCGAAGGTTGCTTATAATCCGTTTATTGGAAAAAAAAAAAAAAAAAAATTATAACAAACATAATTTATTGACGAAATATCTCTTTATGTCTTATGCGGTATTTTTATTTAAAAAGGAGAAGAGCAAGGAGGTGAAAGATAAGGAGAAGGAACCGAGCGACCGAGCTACCGAGCCAGCGAGGCATCCACGACCGAGTAAGTACTATTCCGAATATCGTATAAAAGATAAGAATTCTCGTAGATACCTACACGGAGAGAAAAGAATAGTAATATTCACAATGTAACATAGTAACCATTACTATGTTACATGGTGACGTAGATTTTCAAACATTACATTTGCTTAGTTACCATGTAGCATAGTAAATATTACCAGAAAAATAGTAATGAATCCTATTTGACATAGTATCATTTACGATTTTATGAGAAATAAGTCTGGTTACTATGTTGGAATGGTAAATATTACTATTCTCTTCTCTCCGTGTATCTATATCATAACTGCTTAGTCGTGCATCAGTTATTAATTAATTAATTTTAACAGTTATCTGTATAACGGATTTTAATTTTTATATATTATATATTATGTGAATGATATGCTGTTGCGAATGAATCCCATAAGTTATATAATTATAATAATCTTACTTTTTCTATATTATGTAACCTTAATTTTTATTCATTTTATATATTCTATACGCGATGACTATATAATATATATATTAGACCGGTTCAAAAAAATCGACTATTCTTTTTTTTTTTTTTTTTTTTTTTTTTTCAATTTTCGCATTGAAATACTTTCAGGGGGGTGAAAAAAAGATGCCTGTTAAAAGCGGAGCTCTTAATAACAAGATTTAGAGGTCGCTCATCGCGGATTTCTATTTTCCATTTAAATAGCTTAGGAATTTTTTTTTTTTTTTTTTTTTTCTTCAGAATTTCGTAGCTAACAAACCAATGAACAAATCCAAATGACTCTTAGATATTTTGATAGGGGATTGAACACTCTAAAAAATGTATCTATCATTGTGGGAAAAAAAAATCACAAAAAAAAAAAAAAAAAATAGTTAACTCAACTATAAATTGAACTTTGAGCTTGAATAACTTTGAAAGGAGTCAATTTATCAAAAAATGATAAGAGAAGCTTTTTGTAGAGTGTTCAATTTCCTATGAAAATATGTTTGAGTCATTTTGATTTGCTCATTGGTTTGTGAGCTACAAAATTATAAAAAAAAAAAAAAAAAATTCCTATGCTATTCAAATGGAAAATAGAAATCCGCGATGAGCGAGCTCTAAATCTTAATATTAAGAGCTCCGCTTTTAACAGGCATCTTTTTTCAACCCCCCGAAAATTGAAAGAAAAAGAATAGTCGATTTTTTTGAACCGGTCTAATATGTATATAGGCGATTAGCAGAATAATTTTCTTTACCTACATGAATTTATTCGTCGATGGTGATCAGGAGTTGCCTAATACCATATACGATATAGTATAATACGATCATCTATGATCATCTATGATCTCTGCAACGCATGGTAAAATATATGTGTATTATTAATTGATAGAGATTATTTCTTTCATTATTTTTACATATCTATATACGCTATTTAATTTCACTTTTAAATACATATATATATAATTATTATATACAATCATATTATCTTCTTATTTAATATTATATGGATTATGAATGTATGAAGTTAAATGTCTCGTGTATATCGTAGTGAAGCATTGAACATATGTCTCTCTATACCTACATGCGCGGGGTATATACCTACTATATACCTATAAGCGTATTATATATCAATATATATATATATATATATATATGACGTGGGTTTGTATCTCTTTTTCGAAAGATATAATATTACCATCCCCATACTATCTGGTTTCGTGACGCTCGAATCGTACGATATATAATACATACTATCTTATAATTATTATTGGGTATAATATATAAAGCACGTTGTCGATTATATTCTCATCGATATTTTCAACTCAACTGTATACCTACCTATTAGAATAAAATTTTATAAACGCGTACCTATATATGAAGGATTCTTTCTCAAGTGGGCCACCCATTTTCGTCGTGGTCTCGAATTAATTTGATTATTTCCTCTAATGATTACCCTACTTTTTAGGAGTTTTGCTGAATTTTTGCAGATTTTTAGCACTGAGATATACGAAATATCTGGATAATCTGTTTATTTTACGTATTTATAAATTACTGATAATGAAAGGAAAATCAAAATACATGAAAGTTATGTTTTTTCATCAGCTTTCCAGTAAAAATATTTTCAATTTTAATAGAATGACAGTTAGGGCTAAAAATGCCAAAAAACCCAGAAAAAATGCGAAAAAAGGTGGTTTCAAGTTTTCGGGCCGCTTTGATTTTGATGAAAAAATTCGAGAAAGAGTCTCTCATTGCTCAGAGTTTACTCTGTAAATTTTATTATGGGACCGCCACTCCTTCCTAAGAAGAAAACATCCGAAGATAGCCCAATGATTGGTTTTGTTCGTATGACAACTTGGAACGCTTTAGGAAGGATGGCGGTCCCATAATAAGATTTACACAGTAAACTCTGAGCAATGAGAGAGTCTTTCTCGAATTTTTTCATCAAAATCAAAGCGGCCCGAAAACTTGAAACCACCTTTTTTCGCATTTTTTCTGGGTTTTTTGGCATTTTTAGCCCTAACTGTCATTCTATTAAAATTGAAAATATTTTTACTAGAAAGCTGATGAAAAAACATAACTTTCATGTATTTTGATTTTTCTTTCATTATCAGTAATTCATAAATACTTAAAATAAATAGATTATCCAGATATTTCATATATCTACGCTCCTGCCAGTGCTAAAAATCTGCAAAAATTCAGCAAAACTCCTGAAAAGGAGGGTAATCATTGGAGGAAGTAACGAAATTAATTTGAGACCACGACGAAAATGGGTGGCACACTTGAGAAAGAATCCTTCATATGGTGAAATCTTGGCGATTTTCTTATACTCATAAATTTAGAAGAATGATGTGACTTTGCTTGAGATATCTTCGAGTTCGATGCAGAAATATCCCGCGTTCGTCGTCGCGGACAATGAGATTTATTTATAAATAAATAAATATTAATAATAATATTAATATTAATATAATAATAATAATAATAATATTAATATTAATATTAATATTAATATTAATATTAATATTAATATTAATAATAATATTAATATTATTATTAATATTAATATTTATTTATTTATATTATACTGATTTTTTTTTTTTTTTTTCTTTTTCTTAATTTTTTAAATATTTCTCGATACCGCGCGCGTATCCGTACCCGCGAACCTATTATATATTTACTAGATAGATATAGTATAGTGGAACGATCGCTTATTGTATTTGTACGATATGTTCTAGCCTCCCTTGCAACCAATGCTCCCGCCCATCGCCCCCTTCATCACCACGCCAAACCTGCAACCGCCATAAAACCTCCAGTAAAACATTCAGTTCATTCATCCGTCACGCATCCATCCGCCTCAGCTACCGCAGCTACTGCAGCTGTCGCTGCCGCGGCGAAACTGGAACGTGCAAAGCATTCTCTGAATCAAGCTCAGGTCAAACTAGCTGGTCCATCAGCCGTCCAGGCTGCTGCTACTACCGCAGAACCTAAATCATCCTCCGATATACGAAACGCGTCTAGAGCCGATATCATCCGAGATAGTAAGTAGCATGCCGACTTGCCGATCCGCTGGTCTGACCTATAATTATATTATAATTTCAAGCAGCTTTTATTATATACTGTCTTTATCTACCTATTATATTATATTATATTATATATCTGTCGTTATGTCTGTCTGTATATATTATAACAGGGTGATCCGAGAACAGGTAGTGTAGGTACTACGAATCGTCATTTTTCATAGTATCAAAAGACTTTGGTATAATTCATTCAGGGAGAGATTCAGGCCTTTTTTGGAACACCCTGATATCGTCTATCTGTCATTGTGTCTTTTTTTTTTTCAAATTCTTTTCTCGTCTGACGATCGTAATATTGCATTACCCGCATAAATACGTGGAATATAGTATAATTATACTATACGATAAAAGTTTCAGGTTTCACCGCGGCATACATATACAGTATATTATATTATTAATTGATAAAGCACTCGCGAACTTTTCGTATCAGAGTCAATATACATATAAATCACTTTTTTTTTTTTTTATAATTATTATCTATACCTATACCTATACCGATCATCACGTTCATCTTTTATATATTTATGCAATGATTATATAACCCGTCGTATCGACTGCATGCATCGTATATGTATATATGTGTTGTAATGTGTATACGTTTATGCTCGAAAACATAATATATGTATATGTATTACATAAAGCAGCTAATATATATCGCTGCACGTATATACTATACATGGTATATGAATAATTATTATGTTTTCTCATTTTTCAACAACAACTGCTTCACATATGCTTGTGCTTATATACTACTAATACAGTCCTCCGCAATATATATATATCGCCTATACCTATATCAAACAACGATTTTAATATATATACGTAAATACCTTAAATAAGATTATCCTCTCTATATATATATACTAGGTATATACACCGAAATCATATATTAATTGTTTCCACAAAAAAATAATAATCAATAATTTATTAAAATCATCGTAAACATAATAATTAATATATACCCTCGGAAATATAATATTCAAATATTCATTTACTACTCCGAACGATTTATTATACATACACGAGCTTATATGTTATATATACGGTAGATGAATGTGTGTTTATGTCCTACTGTGAAATTGATATCCTGATTGATTTCGTGTCTAATTATATTGTATGTTTGTTAGTATGTATTATACCTATATACGTATGTACAAAATTATACACAAGCGTGCTGGTGAATGTATATTACACATTTATGTATATATATATCGATACTGTACGTGTTCTACGTACTATTATATGGTTGCGGTATTATTCGCTGTGCATTTATATGTATGTGTATATGTGTGTGTATCGAACTGTGTCTACATTTGTATTATAACATATTATAATTATCATATATTAGTCCAGGATTTTTATAGACATTCGCTCCGCAAAAAATCCTGATAATTGATTTTTCGATTGGATTATAATGTCAGAGAGTGTCCCCTAAGTATGAAACCGCAAGTTTGTGTCGTCCGAAACCGCGAGCGTTAGCCGCTATCTTGAAAAACGTCTTTTTGCAAATATCTCGGAAACGGTGAGTTTTACGTTAAAAATTGTGAGAACCTTTTTTGCAGAAGATAAAATTTCCCATCTTTTTTATTTGAAACTTTTTTCTCTATTGTTAATATTTGCCGAGATATAGTAGATCGAAAAAAACAATTTTTACATTTTTTTTTCGTATTTCCACAAATTATCGAGATATTTTCCAAAAACAAAAAAATTTGGATTTTTCAATCGACTATATCTCGGCAAATATTAACAATAGAGAAAAAAGTTTCAAATAAAAAAGGTGGGAAATTTTATCTTTTACAAAAAAGATTCTTACAATTTTTAACGTAAAACTCACGGTTTCCGAGATATTTGCAAAAATACGTTTTTCAAGATGGCGGCTAACGCTCGCGGTTTCGGACGACACAAACTTGGTTTTACACTTAGGCGACACCCTCTGACTTATAATCCAATCGAAAAATCAATTGTCAGGATTTTTTGCTGAGTGAACCAATTTTCGGTGCTAAAATTCCTGGACTAATTGTGTATTGTTGACCGTTAGAAACCCGAATTATATGCGGGGATTGCAGCAGCGCAGGGATGGTAAAATAGACATGGACAGAAAATTTATTTTCAAATTTCCAGCAACGGGTGCGGAGCCCCAGACAAACGGAGACGCGTCAGTTATCGGGGAATCTAATGTTGGCTCGATTCCTACGTCCCATACTGTAGCGCCTCATCCCCATGGCGTAAGCCCATGGCTCGATGATGAACCGGTTGTAAAAAGTCCGCCTGAACCAACGAGGGTCAAGTCACCCGAGCAAATGATTATGCGATCACCGGAACCCGTCAATTGGACGGTGCCTCTTGATACAGGCAAGACGTTTACCGTCACGCAAAACGTACGCGAGGGTAAGCGAATTGATTATAAATATACGCGAAGTTTGTCTGCATCAGGACGAGTTTTACTCGAAACCGCATAATATATGAAATAGAATAGAATGTGTGTAGAGGAAAAAATCATGGAAATTTCAGGTGAGCCTCTGACGCGGCCTCACAGCGAAGCTAAGACATGGGGGCCATCCTCAATGCCCTCAGTCCCTCAATCCGCGTCACCTGACTTGGCTGTTCACAATCAGCACAAGTCACAGCATTCACAATATTCCGGATACAAGTCGCCCGAAAGCGAGAGTGTCTCTTTGGGTAGTTTCAGCGGTCTGAATGGCCACAAGGATCAAGATTCTGGTAGGGAGAGCCCCCTGCCTCCACTTCGTAATGAAACAACTACGACGCCTATGTCCTCATTGCAGAACGACAAGGTAAAACTAAACGAGCATTTAAGGGGGGGGGGGGATTTAACATGCTGATGCTGATAAAGTGATAAGGAAAGAAACGCACTTATTATAGGTAGAAAATAAATCAGAGTTGTAACGTAAAAAAAAAATGACCGTTTTAGTATCCGCCTAACGATCGGGAGGACGTTGTTCCTCCGGCTGTAACGGCAGCTGCGCCTTCATCGGTTAGAGAAGAGAGATTGGAGGGTTCGGTTAAGCCTGTGGTAGGAACAAATTTGAGATGCCTTGAAGATCCGGTGTTCGAATTTGAGAGGAAGAAAGATGCGGCTACACCGTCGTCCGGTTATCGTGTATTGGAGGCTGAATTACCTCGCGGTGTTCAACAGCAGCCCCTACCTCCTCAAGCTAACGTACAAGGTTCCGGAGGCGGTTATCATGTTCTTGAAGCACCGTCAGTTGGAGGTCAGGGCAGTACCGGAGGTCAGCCTCATTCGATCACCAACGACGTTTTAGAAACTGCTCGTAACCGTTTTGACAAATTTTGGGGAAACAAGGGGAGCGAAAATTAGATATTTAGGTAGAATATATAATATAGTATATGAGGAGGTTTGCGTGTTGTATTAATAATAATTTATTAAACCCACGTATCGATATAATGCGATATGTGAATTATTTCAGAGAACGATGATTGATTATGAATATATATATACGCTAAAATCCTGTCTTTATAGATTTATTTACACAATAATTATATTTATGCTGTCGTCGATTATTGTTATATTATTTTTTTATTTTTTTATTTTTTCTCCCAGAAACAGGCTTTCA